>PVLA01007112.1:0-110961 GCA_004027455.1 Hydrochoerus hydrochaeris | reverse complement strand
AGTTTATAATATTTTTATGATGGTCACCCAAGAAAATGCAGGAAATCTATCCACATCACCAAAGAAATAGAATATTAGCCAAAGGCCTGAATCCCACAGCAATGTCCCACATGAGTCCAAATGAAGACCCAGTGCTTACGATAATGCCTCCCACGAGTCCAACTGGAGGTCTAGAGCCCACAAGAAGGACTCATGCCAGTCTCTTTTATGGATCTGTGTTGGGAAGGCCCAAAGGTCAACAGTGGAAGCCAGAAAGTCTATGCCAGCGGGGTGAAGGAGCTGCGCTGGTAGGTTGAGAGTTCTACGCTGGAGCCAGAAGTCACACTCACAACAAACACCAGGGCTGTCCTGAAAAGCACCACAGCCATCCTCAGTGACACGGAGGCCCCAAGCTCCTCCAACAACAAGCGCAGTTGAGTACATGCCAGGAAGCCTGCATGATGACTTCATCCTGGAGACCAAGCTGCACACTTCTTCCTCTCCGGAGCCAGGAAGCAGTGCTCGATGTGAAAGACCAGAGCTCCTCCAGGAGAACCAATGGCTCAAACAGCAACTCGTAAGAGAACCCACAACACCTCAACACCTTAATGCAACTAACGTGAATAGCTTCTCCTTCTCCACATCTCTATTTATGCTGGCAACTTTCCTCAGGTGGAACATCTATGCTCAGCGCCCTGCTGAATGTAATCCAGCTGGTGTTAAGTTGACCACCAGTTTTCAATCCATAACACCATCATCCTTCCTTTGTGACCCACTTCTCACAACACCTGCAACATCTGTTGTACCAAACAGCCAGTTCATCCACCAGAAAGCTGATCTCAATAATTTAAGCAAGTTTTTCAAAAGCAGGGCACCTGAAGTAACTGCAACCTATGTCCTCCAAGGATTTCACTCATTTTATGTGGAGAACCCATCTCAATAAGGAGTAGTTGCTTGCAAGGAACAGACTCCCACTCCAACCAGCTCTAGCACAAGAAGATGATGGTTATTGGAACGATGCAAGTGTCTCTTGTGAAACCAAATCTGGCAGGACAGCCATGCTTCACAAAAGATTTGTCACTGAACTTGAGTCAGGAAGTGAAAATATTTTTGCCTCTTCTACACTGCATAATGTCTCCTCTTTTTTCTCTGAAGATTGACTTTTGATGTTTTTGGTTTTAGCATCTCCTGCATAGTAAACTGTAGTCCTGCCCAGGACTTCATCATTCACTGGCTAAAATCTCTAATATAAACTAGCCAAAGACTGCATCCCAGTTCCAAATTTCCAAGAGAAGGAATGCAGTTAGTGTAGCTTCAGTCAAGTTTTTACCTCTCATTTAATCAGCAGGGCAAAGGAGCAGCATCATGTGGTCCCTGAATTGCTTTCCCCAGTTTAGCAACTGGAGATATAAAGCAATGGGAAAAGAATTCGCAGCACATTATTTGAAGCTAGAGATAGCACTGTAGTTAATTATTTCAATCAAACTATCTTGCAATATATACATATTTAAAACTTGTTGTACATGATCTATAGATAATTTTTAATGTTAATGAGAAAATAAAAAAGAAACCTAAGATAACAAACCTATAGATGAGCTAGCATTTAAACCATCTTGGTTCCATATTTTATTCATTTCTGTTTTTCAAATCCATCCTTATTCCTACTAATAACCTTAAATATTTGATTTGTAATTTCTTCATCTGAAAAAATAAAAGTGTTGACAACCTAGTTGTAAACATTTGTCAACTTGTACAACTGAAATTCTCTTTCCCATGTAGAATTTCCTAAATATTTTATTTTCATGCTTCAAGGAATAATGCCTGCAAATATCTCTGTCTCCACTCTTCCCCTCAAGTGAGGTGCTCAGTGACTAAAAATAATATTAGAAAAACTATATGTACATTTTTGTTAAAACTTTCAAGTAAAGGAAACAAATGTAAATGTCATCTTCCTGTGAAGATACATAAAAGAAAAACTCAAAGTGAGATACCTTGTTAACACATTTTAATTTTTACTTAATAGCAGAAAATAGAGTAACTTCATTAAAATACAGGATTAGTTACTTTTCTCTCATTGCTTTGATGAAATAACACCCAAAGTTGGTCTACTTAACTAACAGTGTGTAGAGGTTTAAGTCCTTACTAGACTGGTCCTCTAATGTAAGGGAGATAAGAGAGAAAAAACAAGAAGGAAGAGGCCTTTACTGCAGTTACAGAAGGGCTGTTGAAGAGCTGCAAGCACCTTTTGGAAGAATCAAGAAAAAAACTAGGCTTTATTTGGAATTGACAGGGGCAGAGTTAAAGGGGCGGGTGGAATGGCGTGTTAACAACCAATTGGAGGAGCATTGGTGCCCCAGCTAAAAACAGCAGGTTTAACTTTTGAGTTCCAGAGAACACTGGAGGGCAGTGCTGAAGGGAGGCGCTGTCCAGCGCCACATTAACTAGCACATGGGAAAAACTCCTCACAAGGCAGGGTGGAATGGCAGACAGGCATTGCAGAGGAGAAACAGCTCAGGGGAGGCAGAAGGTAGCAAACCAATCAAGAGACAAGACAAATCTCTTTCTGTCCTTTATATTGTATTCAAGCTGCTAGGATGAGGGTGGTGTCAAACTAATCAGTGGACCAATTTAGTAATCACCCAGCCATAACCCTAGCACCCTTAATCCTAGCATTACACTGTGAATCAATCACACACTCTAGATTCAACCGCCTCTGAAAAAGTCCCACCTACAACTATATGAGGCTTTGGGGGGACATCTAGATACAAGACATAACACAGGTACATCAATGTCCATTCCAAAAGGCATTTTAGAAAAAGAAAAAATGGTGATCTGACTAAGGACCAACTTCAGCCAAGATAGTTTCATGTCCTTGTAACTTAGCTCAAACCAAAATTCCTTTCAATATTTCTGTTTTTCTTTGTAGTTATTTTTGGTTGTGTTTTGTTTTGTTTTTTGAGACAGAGTCTCACTATGTAGTTCAAGCTGTCCTTGAACTGATTATGTAGCCCAGGACAACCTTGAACTCAAGACAATCCTATTGCTTCAGCCTCCTGAGTACTGGAATTACAGGCGTGTGCCACCATGCCCAGCTAATAGTTCTTAATTTAATGAAATGTTTATTTTAATTTTAAAATTTTACACTCTCCCTCTGGCATCTAGAGTTTCTAGATATATAAGATAAAGAAGTACTCATACACAATAGCTTTTTCAATTCATTGAGTAAGAATTTAGAATTTTAGCAACTAAAGATAAAGATTATTTCCAAACTGCATCTGTGCAGAAAGTACTGACTGCAGGCACTAGCCCATGAATAACCACAATATTTTTTTCCTTCTTATGTTTTCCATATGAGTCATAAAGGACCGTTGGCATTCAAATAGTATGTCATGAATTGGGAACAATAAAGTACAGACTCTTTTTGATAATAATAAATTACTGCCTCTTTTTGATGACTGCAGGTTTTTGTTACCTAGTGTGAAGCCAAAATAGACCATCTAAAATAGGACTGAGTTGTACTCCATGCTGGCCACTGCCACTGATTGTGCTATTCTTTTGCTCTTTGAATGGTACCTGTCCTGTAAGAGAGGAAAAGCAGTGCCTTATCTGCAAATGAGAATTATCTAAGAGCCTTTCTTTTCCTTTTAAAGCAAGATGTGGATTCCAACAATTCAATTAGAATATCTGAGAACTAGACTTGGATATCAGTGTTAAAAAAAAAAAAACTCACCAGGAGGGGCAAGGGATGTAGCTCAGTAGTAGAACACTTGCCTCATGGGCACAAGACTCTGGGTCATTTAGTTAGACCTTTAGTTGACTCTGTGTCCTTATTGTTGATTTCTTTGCTATTGTTAATGGCAGTAGAGTTAGTATATTTATTTATATTTTTATTTTAATGAGAGTAAGACCTAACAAAATAAAACAAAATAAAGTCAATCAAAACAAAGCAGTGCAAATGGTACAGAACTTCAAAACAGGATCATAGGAAATCAACAATGGCTACCATCTTGTTATTGTCACAATAGTTGTCCATACCATCAGACATAGCAAAATCAAAATAAAACAGAACAGAATAAAAACCAATCAAAACAGAACATTAAATAAGACAAAACAATGATTGGAACAAAACAAAACAGTGAGAACAATACTGGATTTCAAAAATGAGACAAAAAAAACTCCCTATTTGCTATATTGCATTCTTTTTTTTTAGCATGTCACATTCCTTTTTTAAAAATTTTATTTTGAAGTAGTAAAAATACAACAGAATAAAGCCAATTGAAACAATGCAGTGAGATTGGTACAGAACTTCACAGCAGCATACTGGGATGGTAGTAATAGGTACCATAGGATATCTTGTTATCTTCACAATGGTTGTCCAGTCAATTAGATATAGCAAAATCAAACCAAAAACAGAACATTATACAACCAATTGAAGAATCGCTTCTCATACTTTTGGCTAAGATCAAGTGTAGTACAGCCAATTGAAGGAGAATATTGGATAGAGCAAAACAATCATAACAAAACAAAAAGTGAAAACAATCTTTGCCTTCAAACAGAAGATAGAAGAAGATCCCCCATATTTGCTATATTGCATATGGTCATCCTCCCAAGAGATGCTCAGACCTCTGTCCCCAGTTGCTGACAGGTGTGTGTGTGTGTGCATGTGTGTGTGAGACCCCGCACGCTGGTAGGCTCATGGGAACTGCTGGCTGGTTCTCCTCCTGGCCCGCACCAGGGGCACTTACCAAGAGGCCGGGCAAATTGCCTTCTTGTGCAGCTGCCTAAGTTCCACCATGGCCAGATCTCGGGAGCCACTGGTTCTCTTATTGCATTCTGTTATCCTTCTAATAGATGCTCTGACTACTGCCTTAGGCCTGTAAAGTCAGTCAAACAATACAAGCATTTAGCCTGTCCTCCAAACCAGCTGGTTGCTTATGGAGGTGGCAGGTGTCTTGATTCTCAGCCCACAGCAAACAGGAGGGGGAAAGTGGCTTTTCTCTTCCTGGGCTCTGCATGGTTTGCATGGCTTCCAGGAGGGGTGAAATGGCTTCTCTCTTCCTGGGCCCTACATGGTTTGAACAGCTTATGGAAGGGGTGAACTGGCTTCTCTCTTCCTGTGTCCCACATGTTTATGCAGCCGAGCTGGTATATTTAATAGATATTTACTCTAGGTTAATATTTGGTTTGTCTTTGTGTCTGTATCATTTTTTGTTCATTTGTTTTTTGGAGACAAGGTCTCATTATGTAGTTCAGGCTGACCTTGAACTCTTGAACTTACTGTGTAGTCTAGGCTGGCCACAAATTTGGGACAATCTTTCTGTTTCACTGGAATTACAGTCATGTGCCCAGTCATTAATATCATAATTACAGATTTCTTTTCTAGTATTAAGGCTGGTAGCTTTTATTGGTTCTTATGGTATGTCAATATTTAGTTTGTTTTTGACTCTATTAATGTTACTGATTTTGTTGCTATTGCCAGGGTGGCATAACTAATGCTAATAATTGATTTTTATTGTATGCCAATATCTGGTCTGCATTTGTGCCATCAATAATACTACAGTTCACTTCTGGAGAATTAGGTGTTCAGCTAACTACACTGCACAGTCTCCTTCCAACACTAACAGAGATATTTGGATTGTGGGACAGAGGCAAAGGCCTATAGTTAGCTACTACACTAGCACATCACTGGAAAGAAAACACTAACTAAAGAGATCTCTGATGTACCAACCAAGGCTTTTCCACTTGTAAATGATCCTCACCTCTCAGTGTGCACACAACACACACACACACAAATATGCACACATGAAATAAGACCAAAACAAGGCAACAAAAGGCCTCCAAAAGCTCCCTATAACCTGTTCTATGGAGCATTGATGAGGAACAAATCAAAACCACACAGGTTGAATTATACAAAATGATAAAAAGAAGAGTCCAAAAACCACATCAGGAGAAGACAAGATGGCTGATCAGTGAGCAACAAAATACAAAGCCACCCAAGAGAAACAATCCATATGCCAGAATAAAACACCCTGGAGAGACCCAGACAGAGGGAGATGGATCCTCTTGACACAGGAAGAAATTAAAACTTAAAAAAGCTCGTCAAATATTTCAAGACTACAACTGAAACAGCTAAAAATTAAGGAACACGGCATTTTCAGTGAGGTCAAAGATGATATAACAGATAATGGATTTAATAAACAAAATGATCAGTAGGCTTAAAGAAGACACTAATAAAAGTTAGCTAATAAATAAGATGATAGCAAAGAAATCAAGTCTATGAAAAAGTATCAAGCACAAATTCAGATTTAAAAAAACTCTTGAAAGTTGGGCAGTAGAAGCAACAAATGTGAGGACAGAAGAACTATTAGAAAATAAGGCTGATACAGATAACCATATACTTAAAACACTTTAAAATGAAAGAACATGAAAAATGGATCTAATAGCTGCTAGATGATGTAAAAAAGGCCAATAAAAGATTAATGATTAATTAGAGTTAGTGAAAAATCAGAATACAGCACAAATAACATTTAAAAGTTATTTATAGAAATAGCAGAGAAGTTTCCAATATGGGAGGAAAACTTAACATACAAATAACTGAGGCCTATAGAACCCTAAATAGCCCCAATCAGAAAAGAACTTCCCCATGACACATCATAATCATCCCAGAAGTACAACACAAGAACAGAATTTTAAAGCTGTTTGAGAAAAGCAATTAATCAATGTTAAGGGAAAATCCATTAAAATTACAGCCAATTTCTCAAAACAAATTTTATCAGACCCTGGAAAAGAGATTGTCTCCTTAATAAATGTTGCTGGGAAAACTGGTTACACACATGCAGAAGATTGAATTTAGACCCATATTTCTCACCATGTATCAACTAAAATTAAAGTGGATTAAAGATCTGAATATTAAAACAGGAACACTTGGCCCTGGGATATAGCTCAGTGGCACAAGATTTGCCCATCAACTATCAAATCATGAATTTAATTCCCAACACCACAGGGGGAAAAAAAGGAACACTTAATCTGCTGGAAGATAAAATAGATAAAACTCTTGCAGACATAGCCATAGGCAAAGATTTTCTAAATAGAATCCCAATTGCACAAGAAATAACATAAAGAATCAACAAATGAGATCATATTGAATCAAAAACTTCTCCACAGCAAAGGAGACAACCAACAGATACAACCTAAAACCTACATGATGGAAAAAAACTTTTCCAGCTACTCTCAGACAGAGAACTAATATCAAAAATATATAAAGAACTCAAAACATTAAACCTCTAAAGTGAAAGACCTGATCAAAAAATGAGCAACAGTCATGAATAGACATTTCTCAGAAGAACTACAAATAGCCAATAAATACATGAAAAAATGTTCAATATCCTTAGGCATTAAAGAAATACAAATTAAATCAACATTGAGATTCTATCCTACTCCAGAAAGAATAGCCATCACTAAGAAATCAAATAAGCTGGGTGTGGTGGCACACACCTGTAATCCTAGCTCTCAGGAGGCTGGAGCAGAAGGATCACTATCAGTTCAAGGCCACCGTGGCTATTTAGTGAGCCCAAAATCAACTTAAACTACCTAAGACCCTATCTAAAAAAAAAAACCACCAAAGAGGAAAAGGAAATCAACTAATAATCAGCTAGTGAAGCTGAAGCTGCAAGGGAAAAGAAAACTTTACATTGTTGGTAGGAATGTAAACTAGTACAACCACTATGGAAATCAGTATGGAGGTTCCTCAAAAAACTGAAAATAGAAGTTCTATTTTATCCAGCTATTCCCCTTCTAGGTATCTTTCCATAAGAGTTAAAGACATTATTTTATACTGATACATGCATACCCATGTTTTATGGCAGCACAACTCTTGCAAGCAGCTTATAAGCCCACCAACAGATGAATGGTAAAGAAGATGTATATAATATAATGGAGCACTACTCTGTTATAAGGAAGAATAAATTTTGATCATTTTTAGGAAAATGAATGAACTGTGAGACTTTAATGTTAAGTGAAATAAATCAGATGCACAAGCTTAGATAGCATATAGTTTATCTTATATGAGAAACCCACAGTATAAATAAATTAAAGAGCAAATAAAAGATAGACAATAGGAAACAAGGAGATAGATATTTTGCAATTTGGAAGATAGCTAAGAGATGGAGGGAGGGAAAAAGAGAGGTGAGGAGAAGGGACCATAAAAGTAGTTAAGCTATGTGATGTACATTTACCAACCCCCTATGATGAATATCAGCATTATGTATAGCAAATGTTTATAAATAATTTTTTAAATTTAAAAACCCTGGGTCTGATCTCTTGCAGAGGAAAAAAAAATCTTTAGATTTAAATGAGCCACCAGATTCAACACCTCCACACCAGATTAGACATAATGAAGATAACTTGATCATTATAGACAAATGTTTCCGGATATTTATTTCAGTATTCTCTCTTTCTATTTCTCTCTCTCTCTCAGGTTTTTTGAAACAGTCTTCCTCTGTAGTTCAGGCTGATTTTAACTCACTATGTAACCTCAAATTCAATATGATTCTCCTGCCTCAGCCTCCTGAGTGCTAGGATTACAGGCATGTGCCACCATGCCCAGCCTTCATTGTAATCTCTATAAAGAGTCTTTTTAGGGAGGCTCTTTAGACCTTTTTTCTTAATCACACTCTTCCATGAAAATTTAATACCACAGATGTTGTATGTTTGTGTATTGCATGTGTGTATAGGTGATGTTTACAAAAAGAATATGGATTTTTGCCCCTCTATAGGAATAATATTTCTTCCACTGAAAATGTACATTTTAGGGTTGTACTGTAGTGACAAGGGACCCATAACCCCAGTAGTTTAAAATAACAGAAGTTTATATTGTGTGTTGTAGGTGGGCAAAGTTGCTCTGCTCTGTTATCTTCACTCCAGCACTTAGGCTGCAAGAGCAACTTCTAGATAGAAAAGAAACGTAAAGAAGAATGTTTGCCTCTTAAACATTTTGTCAGAAGACCCAAGAGCTACCACTTACACTTCAATGGCCAAATCAAGTCACATGATAGGTTTTACCCCAAGAAAACAGATTGATGTGATCTTTGCATGAAAACAGGAACCTGTATGGGCAAGCAATCCACCAGTGCAGGCAGTCTCGTGGGGCTTGACCACTGTGATTGGGAAAGAGCAATCCCTCCTATCAGTAGATGAGAGCTCTTGTCCTCATTAGTGTGTGCCTGGCTCCACAGCAAGGGAGGGAATTCTAGGTCTCTGAGAATACTATTCTCTTCTTGGGTTTTACGCCTATATTTTACTTTAATTAGGGCGAAATTAAGATAAATGATCCTTGAAGTAATAAGTGTGGTACTTTCATCACTAAAAAAAATCCTTTTAGTCTTGGAGAATACTTGGTTTTCCTCATTGGCTTTTATTCAGGTTTCTTGTTTCTAGCTGGAGATTTGGTTGTCCTCATGGACTGTATTACATACCCTGTGCAAAATGTATTTTAGCTTCAAATCCTAAAAATGAAGACAATATCCTGTTTCTTTTGTTTAATTGATAAAATGTAAGTGCATACGATTTCTAAGTCTTATGAATGAAGTAGTCAGGATGTACTGTGATAATTGGACATATTGCCAAGTATGTTAATCTAGAACAAAGTTTTGATATACTGTAACTTTGTGTTGAACTAAGACATTTAAAAATAGCTAAGGGACACTAAATGCACTAAACTAAAGTCAAAATGGATCAAAATCTAAATGTTAAAACAAAAATTAAATCTACTGGAAGAGAAAATAGGCAGAAATCTTTTTCTTATTTTAAAGAGGATAAAACTATGGAAAATAAAACCAATCAAAATAAATGAGTATAAGTGATACAGGACTTCAAAACCTTACAAAATCAGCAATAGTTACCATAATGCCTTTTGTTGTCTTCAAAATAGCTGCAGATAACTTCGGACATAGTAAAAGTCGAACAGAACAGAATAAAGTAGAAACAATAAAAACAAAACAATGAATGCAATAAAGGACTTCAAAATAAGCTAATGCTAAATCCAAAATGGCTACCATAATATATCTTGGTACTAGTTGCTGGAATTTACTTGTATTTTTTGCTTGGTCTTGTTTATTTCCTTATTTTAGACAGCAGTGCTATGGAAAGGTAGTGTTGGAGCTCTCCCTAGTGGACCTCGTTTTTCATGAAACTTTCTGTACCTTCAGAGTTATTTTATTTTGTTTATTTTTGAGGCAAGGTCTTGCTATGTAGATCAGCCAGGCCTCCGCCTTGAACTTCTTTTGTAGCCCAGGCTGGCCTTGAACTCACATTGATCTTTCTGGCTCAGCCTCTCCTGTGCAGGGATCACAGGCATGCACTACCACACCCAGCCAGGGATTCGATTTAGCCTATAGAGGGAATGAAATGCTTCCTAAATGAATATGGGATTCCCTCAGCCAAATAAATGACAAGTATGGCTGCCATCATTATATCTGGGAATATGCTGGACATTAGGCCAGAAGGGATAGTCTGACCTAATCCTCTCTCTGTGCTCATAAAGGGAAATGTTGAGCCTGTTTCGCCTCAGTTTCCTTTCTTTAGGAGGCAATATTAGCACTTGTGGTTCCTTGCTCTCACCTTCCCAGGCTGAAGGTGGCAACTCATGGGCAGACTGTCTCACTAACTCAACACACCATGTGAGGGGAAGACTTTCTTTTTTCTGATCATTTTTTGGGGCTCTTTCTGTCACTTTGTACTTACTTTCCTTTTCTGGAGGCATGTTTCTGCTAAAGATCAGAGAGATAGAGAGAGAGAGAGAGATTTTAGTTCCAATCTGTCTCATCCTTTCTGTCTTTCAGCAACTAAAGTTCTCAAGATGAATCCACAGAAAACGAGCAATTGTCTGAAAAAATGCTAAAGACAGAAAATCATTTAGATAAGGAACACACCCTTACCCATCTCTGGCAAATGAAACCGGAATTTTGTTCATCCAGGAGGACATACATACAAGCAAAGTCCCTGCTCAATGTCTTGAGCACAGTTCTTCACTCAGTGGCTGCAGGAAACTGGACCTGACACCCAGTGGAAAGAACTGAACTCCAGGTGACCCAGGGGGAACTATTTCTATAACCACAATATCTGAGGGGCCAAAACACATTCAGTTCAGGGGAGGATCTCTAAACTGCTCTTTCAACCTCCCGTTCTAAATTGAAGGGCATAAACTCAGTCTACCTGATGCCATGGCTCTCCTTTTCGGGTGGCTGGGCTCATGTCCCAAACCATGCAGATATAACTGGCAAATCAGATGATAAAATGACACTGTCCACAGGACTTGGTAAAGTCTATGGACTTCGACTGAAAAGGAGCTCAGTGGTTTACTTTTCTCTCTTACGCTCACACTCTTAAAAAAGGCCCCAACTTCCTAGCTCTCTCCACTCTGTGTCTGGTTCTCATCCTTTACGAGTATAAGGGAGTGAAGAAATTGTCAAATGTCCTTTCACTAATGTGTAAGTCGTAGTTGCTGGACAATGAATACAGGTTTTAACTTGTGAGTTTCATAAGCATGGTAGAGATACTGAGACATAAAAATCTTCACAATGCATTTCAAGTAAAACCTAATCTTGCCTTGATACTAAGAAAAATTGCCTAGGTTATCAGATAGATATCACAAAATATCTCAGAGACTTCTTCCCCTTGGGGCCAGAAAGCAGGATTTTTCTGTCTTTACTTGCCTCTATCTATTCCTGGTGGTGATAAATCTCTTTTTTCAGGCTGGCGTTTTAGAACATCTTGATTCAAAGTCTTAAAATAAAATTAGAAAATAAGCTCTAAACCATATAATTGGAGCACTCTCAATCCTACTCTTTGACTTTTTCCTCTCTCTCTCTCTCTCTCTCTCTCTCTCTCTCTTTTCCCCTCTCTCTCTCTCCCTCTCTTTCCAAAAGTTGGAAAGCAGTTTTTCAGGTCTCTTGATCATTGGTTTAATTTTCTTTAGCAATTCTTCCCACTTCAAACACAGCTGTTATAGTGGCATGTAATTGTAGTTTGTGCTTTTGGAAATACACTTTGGAGTTAGAAATGGGAGTTTTCAGAAGAACAAGGGGCACAGATCAGTAAGGATGGCTATTCTGGCCTGACCTATCTTCTGGTCACTCTCCAGATAGCAACCACCTGCTCTGGAGTAAAGAAACTTTGGGGGAGTTTCCCTGAGAGAATATAAAAAACAAATAGGGATTAATAAGGATGCCTTATTTTTCCCTTTCTTGTTTTACAGATGGGAAACTCAATGTCAAATTCCCTTACTATTTTAGAGTGTATTCTTTTTTGGCGGGGGGATGTACTAGGAATCAAACTCACAACCTCACACTTGTCAGGCAGGCACCATGCCACTAAGCCATTTCCTTGGCCCTAGAGTTCTTAAGCACTGAAATTTGTTCAACCCCTTATACTTTGAAGAAAATCTATTTAATATTTTTCTACACCCCTGTCTATACCATAGAGGCAAAGTGGAATGCAGAAGGAAGAATAGATTATAGTACTATTTTACAGTACAGAGTTGTACTGTAATAGGAAAAATGATTAAAAATAACTTATCTTCAGACTTTCTTTGAATTAAGAGACAATCCAGACTTGGGTTTAAAGTGTAGCTATAAGCTTCTAGAAAACCAGACACCTCTTAAGAGGCAATCTGATGCATCTACCATTACAAATTCTAATTAAAGCCATTATTGAGCTGCATCCACCTTTATCTGATTCAGACTCCTCAAGGATAGTATCCATTAGAGAAAGTGGGTGAAGCACTGGTCCTGTCTGTGTCCATATGTCCTTTGCTTTTAACATCCTCAAACAGGTCGAACAAGATCTAAGAATCTTCAGACCATCTCGGTAAGTACACTGAGGACTTACTCGGACCTGTAAACTGGAGTTGAAAGATGTAATGTTGTTCTTAAGTCAAACATTGACTTCTAGTGAGAAACAGAAAACATTATAGGCTGCTATTGCATTTGGAAATGAATATTATGTTGTTCATTTTAAAAAGACCCAAAGAGATAGCAAGAGAAACAGCCAGTTCCTACTGAAGCCCAGGTTGTACATATACAAGATTTCTACTTGCTTTCACAGGTGAAAAGGATTTTTTTCCTTCTGATTCTTTTAATATAAAAGAGCTCTGTTAATTGAAGAACTGTAAGAAAATTTCTATTTGTAGTTACAAACCTAAAAAATTGTCAAAGAGTTATTGTAATTTAACTCGGCCAAATAGATCTGAGAGTGCACTCTAATTTACATGCAATTCTCTTATGTATGTTTATCTGTCTGTTCAATGTGTGCTAATAATGGGTTAAGGACCTACAGCTGGTTCATTTAAGAAAAAATAACTTGTTTAGCCAGGTGTGGTGGGACACACCTATCCCAGCACTCAGGAGGCCAAAGCAGGAGAATCCTTGCAAGTTTGAGACCAGCCTGAGCTATAAAGTGAGCTCAAACTGCATAACAACTCTTTCTCCAAAAAAAAAAGATACTAAAAAAGAGAAGAAAAATAATTTATTATATATTTATGATTGTTATTCTTCCTCTTGGATTGTTCCCTTTACAAGGATGCACTGATTTTCTTTGTCTCTCTTAACCAGTCTTAATCAGTGAGTTGAAATCCACTTTGAAAATAAAATAGCCACACCTGCTCTTTTTCCAGGTTGCAGTCACATGGAGTATTGTTTTCCACCCTTTGCCTTTCAGTATATGAATTCCTTTTTGAATTAAATGTGTTTCTTATGTTAGCATATTGTGGGGTCTTGCTTCTTAATCCATTCTGCCATTGATGGTTATAACTGAAATGTATTGATTTATCCTTGTCAGGTGATTTTCTTCTTATTGGCTCCCTTTCTTTCCCCTTCTATCTTATTGATTGCTTTGCCTGAAGAATTCATTCTGTTGAGGTTCATGGAGTCGTAATCCTTATTGTCTCTTTCAAGAATGTCCCTTCAGAACATTTTGGAGTGGTGGTTTAGTGTTCATGAATCATGAATGAATGGTGTTCTTTGTCATGGAAGTATTGTATTTCTCCATCAATTTTGAAAGATAGTTTTGCAGGGTACATCAACCTGTGTTGGAGAGCATTTCTTTAAGGGTTTGAAATACTTCGTTCCAAGCTCTCCTTGTCTTGAGGGTTTATGTTGAGAAGTCAGCTGTGATTCTGATAGACTTTCCTTTATAGATGATTTGTTTCTTTTCTCTAACAGCTTTTAATATTCTGTTTTCATGTTGAATTTCTGGAATCTTGTCTATGGCCATACCACCCTGAACGTGCCCGATGTCGTCTGATCTCGGAAGCTAAGCAGGATCGGGCCTGTTAGCACTTGGATGGGAGAATTTCTGGAATCTTGACTATTATGTGCCTTGGTGTAGATGTTTTTTGATCATCACTAACTGGAGTTCTATGTGCCTCACTTACCGGTATGTCAAATTCTTTATCCTTATTGGGAAGTTTTCTCTCATTACTTCTTCAACAGGTTCATGTCATTGGTACTATCTGCTGATTTTCATTGACTATGATCAATCTTATGTTATTTTTGTCTGCATCATCTAGCAGCTGCTGGATTGATTTCTTGTTTTAATTTTTTTTATTTTAAAGAGAGTAAAACAAAACAGCAGAACAAAGCAAATATGAACAGAACAATGCAAGCAACACAGCACTTCATAAGAAGACAACCAGATATCAACAGTAGCTACCATCATGTCTCTTTTCTTCAAAATAGTTGAGCATACCTTCACACACAATAATATTAAATATAACAAAATAGTATAAAAGCATTCAGAAGAATTAAACCATTGCAGGACTTTAAAACCAAATAACAGGAAATGAACAATGGCTACTATAATATCTCATTTTCCTTAAAAAATTTGTTTATACCATCACACATAATAAAATCAAATAAAACACAACAGAATAGAACCAATCAAAACAGAAGAACAAAAGCATGGTAGAACTTAAAAATAAGATGATAGTAAATCAGCAGTGGCTGCCATAATGTCTTGTTTTTTTCAAAATAGCTGTTCATACCATCACACATGATAAAATCAAACAAAACAGAATCCAATAAAACCAATCAAACCAATGAATGAAAGCATTATAAGACTTCAATGCAATATAATAGGAAACCATGATTACCATAAAATATCCCATTATATTCAAAATAGCTGCCCCTACCATCTGCAAAATAGAACAAAGCCAAACTTCACAAAATTGTGTAAACAATGTGAGAGTTCAAGACAAGGCAATAAGAAACTGACAGTAGTTTCCACCTTTCCATTCCAGGTGTTTCCTCCCCTTTGCTCTTACATTAACTATTTTACTTTTGGATTCCATTAACTCCTTCTGTTTCTTATGCTAGGGTTCATGCATATGAGTTTGAACTGTTTCGGCCATGAACATGATCTCCAGTTGTGTCCATTTACCTACAGGAGCCTTGAGATTATTCTACTTTATAGCTGGGTAGCTTTCCACTGCATGAAAGTACCATATCTTTCTTATCCATTCCACAGTTGATGGGCAAGGTACTCTAGCTTTTTTTTTTTTTTGTATCCTTTCACATGGAACATTGTTTTCTCTCCATTGATTTTCAGTCTATGAATTTCCTTTCCAGTTAGATGTGTTTCTTGTATACAGTATATCAATGGATCTTGTTTCTTGATCCACTCTCCCTGTGTTTCTTTTTACTGCTGACCTGAGACCATCTACATTAATGATTACAACCAGCATACATTGGTTTGTCTCTGCCCTGCTACCCCCCTGATGTTGGCCCTCCACTTTTCCCCTTCATTCAGTTGCCTGACTTATTTGGTGATCCTCCTCTGCTGCTGTTCCTGGAACCATGGTCATCTTTATTTCTCTCTAGAATATTCTTTAGCACTTTCTGTAGGGTTGGTTTGGTAGTCATGAATTCCTTCAGGTGTCCTTTATCATGGAAATATCTTATTTTTCCATTAATTTTGAAAGATAGTTTTCAGAGTAGATCGATCTAGGTTGGAAGTTGTTTTCTTTCAGGGTTTGAAACACTTCACTCCAAACTTCTTGACTTGATGGTTTGTGTTGACAAGTCTGCTGTGATTCTGATTGGTTTTCCTTTATAGGTGATCTGTCTCTTTTCTCTAACAGCTTTTAATATTCTGTTCTTGTGCTGAATTTCTGGGATTTTGATTATTATATGTCTGGGTGTAGATTTATTTTGGTTATGGCTAGTTGGAGTCTTATATGCCTCACTTATCTGCATACCAGATCCATTTCCCATGTTTGGGAAGTTTTCTTCTATTACTTCTGTGAATTTCCTTTTAATTTCATTTGTGTTGACCCCTGCTTCTTCAATGAAACCTATCACTCTTAAATTATGCTTCTTTCATCATCTTGTAGCCATTGAGTTATTTCCTGATTCCATGTTATTTTTAAGAGATTTTTGCTTTCACTATCACTAGCTGCAATCCTGTCTTCAAGATCTGAAAGTCTATCTTCAGTCTCTTTCAAGCAGTTTTGCCAGCTTTTGATTGAATTTTAAATTTCCTGCATCTCTCTTTGAATCTGTTTCATACATTGTAACTCCTCTCTACATTCATTCAAGGTTTCCATCATTTTCCTATACTCCTCTTTATTGTCTACGTCTTCTTTAGACCTGCTGAACAATTCTTTCAGTATATTTGTGGTTTCTTCTTTTACCTAAGACATTATTTCTGATTTGACTGCTTTTACAGTCTCCTGAAGTTATTTCCTTACTTCAGTTGCTATCTCTCAGAGATTTCAGGTGTGTGACTTCTATTTTCTTCCATGACCATATCTCCCAGACTTATTGTGTATGGCCTAGGTCTGAGTTTGCCTTTTGCTCCTTCATCTTGATATTCTCCTGGGTTCCTTGCAATAAGCTGGTTATGGGGTCCCAGGCACTTCCCATGCTGGCTGCCCCTAGGCAGTGTAGGGGGATGGGACAGGATCCTGGGTTCCTCTAATTCCAGATTTACAGGGAGGTAACAGAGTGTGGAGTGGGCTTCTCCAGAGCTATACAGCTACACTGGGGCCTCGCTGATGATCAGGGGTGCATGGAGGTGGGACTGCTTCTCTCATCCTGTCTACACTGGGACTCCCACGATGGTGGCAGTCACACAAGGGTGTGTTTGTCTGATTCTGCTAGTGTATGATGGCTGTCTGAGGGAGCCAAGGGCTGTCAGTGGTGGCCTATGGATGCACAGGGCTTATCTGGCTGTGTGTCCCTGCTCCTGCTGGCTGCCTGCAGGAAGGAGCCTTCCAGTGGCAGCTCCCTGAAGGTAAAGGTGGACCTGCTGCTTCTCTCTGCCTACACATGGCTGCCTATAGGATGTGGCCTTTTGGTAGCAGTGCATAGCAGAAGTGGATTTATCTGTCTCCGTTGGCCTGTGCTGGGCATGCATAGGAAAGGGCCTTCCAATGGCAGCACCGAGCAGGCAGAGGTGGGTCTTCTTCTGGTTCTCTCTGCCCACACTGGGTAAGAGGAGGTCAGGGCCTTCTGGGGACCACGCCTGACAGGCAAAGGTAGGTCTTCTTCTGGTTCTCTCTGCCCACGCTGGGCATGTGGAGGAAAGGGCCTTCCAGTGGTGGCACTCTGCAGGCAGAGGTGGGTCTTCTTCTGGTTCTCTGTTGGATTTATTTCTTGTGGTCTCTTGCTATTCCTAAGAAATCTTTCTTTTTCATGATCACTAACTGCAAGCATATCTTGTATATCTGAGATTCTTTCCTCACATTGGTTTATTCTGCTATGAATATTTATAATGGAATTTTTAGTCTCCTAGATGGCTGTTTGAACCTGTTTCACGCCCCTGAAGACATGTTTTATGGGTTCCACTTCTTTTCTATATTGGGTGTTCATGATTTCCATGATTTTCCTAAGCTCTACTCTTTAACTGTATCTGTTCTACAGTCACTAAGAATGGTTTTCATTGTAGTCACCATCTCTGTAGTTATTTGAGAAATTACTTGATATTTTTGTAGAGTGTCATTCATTTGCTTTATTGTTTTCATTTGAGAGAGTACAAGTGGGTGGCTGTGGGATTGTTATGGTTTGTGTTTAAATGTCCCCCCACTCAAGCCTAATGCAGTCATGAAGGCAGCTGAATCTAGTGTTTGCAATTGGCTCATTGTCTAGCACTAGGATTGATGGTGTGAGTGCTGTACCTGCCCAGGGGTGGGAAGCCAACATACAGTATAAGAGAAGGAAGGAGGCATGCCTTTCCCTTCTGCCCTTTTGCTCTTCTTGCTACAGCTGCCATGTTGCCCCTTAGCCATACCACTCTGCCTTGGAACCAACAGATTATGGACTGAAATCTCCATGAATTATGAGCTAAATAAACCTTTTCTTCCCTCATTTTAGTGTCAGGTATTTGTCTCAGCAATGAGAGAAAAGTAACCAAGACAGGGATTATCCCACCTTATTGCCTCCTTGGTTTGCTTTTGGTGAACTGTATGTCTGGGATTCCATCTGGTTTAAGTGCTTTCTCATTTTTTTTTTTAAGTTTGATTCCTTGCACATATGATCAGCTGCTTTTTTTGCTAGTACTTAGAACCCTTAAGAAATGACTATTTCTCAAGGGTATCTTCCAGGTTTAGCTAGTTTTTTGGTTTTGAGTATGTTGCAAGATCCTACCTCTTCAATTTTTGGGGGATTTGAAGTTGCTGACTGCTTGCCTCAGCCTCTGGTTCTTTTGGCACTGGCTCATAGTATTTTTTATAACCCTTAAGCAATCTCAGCCTTGGTATTCAAGGAAAAACAACTGGTTAGAACAATGTCACCCTAGCTAAAATGATACAATCAGCAATAACAATAGCATCAAACACTGGCTAGAAAATGACAAACTGAGGTAACCATTAATTTGCCACATTTAACAGTATGAACTAGATTTGTGGTTACATAACAAAATCTAAAACAAACCAGAAAACTGTATGCAGAAAATATGCTGATTTTACCCTTAGAGGAGATGTTTAAAAGGGGATATGGGAAAAAACAGAGAACTAGAAGAAGAGGAAGAGATTAGCAGCAAGGCTGGAGAATAAATGAAGATCACACAGACTTTTGGAAAATGGTTCAGAAGACAAGAAGGAAAGAGAAGAAATAAATAAAAGAAAGGACAGCACAGATCAATAACCACAAAGAAAACTAGAAACCACATTCACACCCATATAAAAACAAGATCAAACAATGAGGAAAAATTTTAAAAAGCAAAAACAAACAAAAAACAGGAGAGAGAGATCCATCTCAAGGTTTATCTTTCCGCTGTCACTGGTAGACAACATGTGGAGACAGAGTCCAGATTTGTGTTGATTTATTCCAGCAAGCCAGCAGTAGTAGCTTTATGAGGAGTAGTGAGTAATCTCAGTGCACCTTCATTTCCCTTGAAGATCAGGTTGGTTTCTTACCATGAGGCTGGAGCCAGACCTGTTTAGCCTGAAGCAGTCAGCATACTGTGTGTGGATTTGAACTCAGCTGGGAGCTACCTGATGGAGCCAATGATTGTTCTGAGTTCTGAGCTCAGTTGGCACCTCTCCAGGATGGCTCCTGGCCCATCACTCTCTCCTGTAGCTAAATCCAAGCCACTCAACCAGCCAGTGAAGTCCACAGCATCATCTCCTCCCTTTTACTGCTGCGTCTCTCAATGGAGGCCTCTTGAGTTTCCAGCAGCCACCAACTGTCTGCATGTTTGAACTGCTCCTTGCAGGCAGTGAATCCAACTCAGGGAGAAGGTGCCAGCTGCCGTCTTCTTCTTCATTGAAATTTCTCTCTTCACTCCCCCGCAGACTTCAATTCTTGCTTCAGATCTTTCTTGAGTCCAGGTGACTAACTTCCCACCTTCTTTTCTTCATCATATTGCTATATTACAGTGACTGGACAGAAAATCTCAGAGAGGCTCTTTTTCTGCTGCTTACCACTCTCATCTTGCTGCAAATAAAAAAAAAAGTTTAGCTCAATAATTCATTTTCTTTTTGAGATTTATTAGTTTATCAGTTTATTTATGTGGTTTATCAGGGCAGCTAAACTTTTTACCAACATTAAAAGATGAGGACTGATGTCTCAAGGCTTACACAGGACTTACAAATAAAAACTCTAAAGTTTGATAACACAAAGGTTATATATGCCAGGTGTGGTGGTGCATGTCTGTAATTCTAGCACTTGAGAGGCTGAGGTAGGAGTATTGCTTTGAGTTTGAGGCCAGCCTGAACTACAAAGTGAGTTCAAGGCCAGTCTGAATTGCAGAGTCAGACCTTATCTGAAAAAGACAAAAAAAAAAGTTACATAAACTTACGTTAATATGTATGTTTCTGTATATTAACATTTAAGAATATACATTAACCTCCAAAACTTATACTTGAGTGGGTTGATAGATGAATACTCAAAGACATTACCTGAAATGCATAGCAGGCTAATTTAAATCTCTTGGTAAGAATAAAGATGTCTTTAAAGTTGGTAACATATTTACATCCAGCTTGTTAGCTAATTGAGACAATATCAAAATGTTGGTTTTATTAATGCAATGTCTTTGGTTTCTGTCTACAGTTTAAAGAGAACTCAAAGAGTTTTTCTTTGGTTACAAAGAGTATGTATAGTTTAAAGTGTTTAAATGTTATTATTTGGTTCTCATGAGTCATCTAAACAAATTGTTAAGATATATTTAAGTTGACTATAATTAAAAGGTTAAACATTCTATAAGGCAATAAAGTTTTCTTAACATACTGAAATGCTCTTGGCTAAACTTATAAAACAAAATTTAAGTACAAAAGTTTCCATATTTTACTAAAGTAAGTGTCTTGTGTTAACAATATTAGGTTTTTGGCTGCTAAAAACTGAATTTAAGAGTTAAAGAATATTCAAGTGTTTATCTATGAAATGTTTTCAATAGTCATCTCATGATTATTGGTTTATGACATAACATATATTTGGACATATATCATTGTATACATCTAAAAACAAATGTTGTGAGTTTAAGCTTTAAAGTTAAGTTTATAGAGTTAAGATTATATAAATTTAATGCATTCAAATTAACTAATAGGTGCTCTCGCTTATATAATATGTTTAGCCCTTACACATATAAAATGATCAAAATTTGACATCTCTTTAAATCTGGTCCTGACATTTAAGCTTGGTCTATATCTATGGCTTTTGATTAAACAAGCATTTTGTTGTTGTATAAATGAGATATACTACATTGGGTAATAAGTCTATTTATGGTCATACAGACTGTTTACTAAATTTATCTGTAAAAATGTCTTTCATTCTTATCATTATACTTTCACCTTACAAAATCTGTTAAAAGGGTTTAAATTTGCTGTAAGAATAAAACTAAGTAAATATGCACAAGTTTCTAATATAACTGTGACATTTAATATTACTGATTTCATTGTATACTAAATGCATCTGTGTTTTCCAAGTGTACAAGCCTTCAAAGGTGCAAAACTGTAAAACTTCTCATAACAATAACTTGCAGGTTAAAGTTGTTTATGGGTATAAATTTTTTAGACTCAAAACCTGGCATACCTCTAGTTGTGTTCCAGCTATTTGTGATGAAATGCACATGCCAGTCTAGCATGACAGTCAGCCAGATGATGCAGATATGTTTTCAGAGTTGTACTTATATGATTATTATGTAATCATGTTATAACAATTAGAGGTATCTAAACATTTTGCAATCCAGACAATGTCACCTTAATGATTAGACAATAGGAATCTATAAAGTACATATATAAAAAAGAACATTCTCATTAAATGTCACTCTGGTAACAAAAAACAATTAAAAGATAACATGTTAAGTAAAAGTTTCTTTATGTCATTTAATATTTTGTGATTAGATAAAGATAACAGACTAAAAAGTTATTTTATAGTAAGATGGATATTTAAATGTGTTTCTGAGATTGGTTATCGTGATTCTTATGCTAAAGTACTACGTGGCCCATGATCTCAATTTTTCTCTGTAAAACGTCTTTGTGTTTTTGTTTTTTTTTTTGAAACAGGTTCTCACTATGTAATACAAACTGGCCTTGAACTCACAGCAATCCTCCTGCCTCAGCCTCCAGAGCAATGGGATTACAAGCATGCACCAACATGCCCAGCTACAAAACTTTATAATTGTTATATTAACATTCTACAGGTATTTAGCCTCTTTTCTTTTTTTTTTTTTCTTTTTTTTTGTACCAGGGATCAAACTCCCTCCTGACCACGCTCTTGCAAGGCAGGTGCTTATGCTGCTAAACTTCTAAAACAACCATGATTGGTAAAGTAGTAACAGTTCAAGCTTGGTGTGGTGATTCCTGCTTATAGTCCCAGCACTCAGGAAGCTGAGGCAGAAGGATCACAGCAAGTTTGAGGCCAATTTAGACTACATAGTGAGTTCAAGACCAGCCTGGACTATATAGCAAGATCTTGTCTCAGGAAATAAAAGTAAGTAATAGTTCATCACTCATATCATATATTTCAAGATGCTCAATATATAGATAAGATCATAAAATTAAACCTACTGATCCTACTATAGTACTGACGTAACTGATTTTCTCTTTTGGGTGCTCAATCACTAATGTTTGGAGACCAAAACTAGAAAGATAACTGGTATAAGAAGACAGCCACTATTTTGGCTCTGGCCCTTCAAGTTTGGTGAGGACCTAGGACATGAGGGGACCTTTTTGACAGGATTCTACAACTTTGATGCATCACCAAACCTCCTCCTGAACAGGGAAATTATTGCACCCTGGAGAACAGGAGCCAACCAATGCATAGTACCAAATACAATGTACCAAAAAGGAAAATCACTCAAGAGGGAAAGTCTCCCATGCTTTCACAGAAGGTATTATGAACAAACAAGACCATGACCCATCCTCACAGCTGACACTGACAGAAGAGCATGGTTCTAAAAGTAAGGCCAGAGGAGATTTAGTTGACCTTGATCTACAATGAGAGGTTGATTTCAATTAACATAGGTCTCAGTTTAACATCCAGCAGCAAAGTATAACCAAAAGATGTATAAAATAATACTATATTAATAAAGGCTAGTTATAGAAAGGGGGCTCCACTCACTAACATTTTCTGGCAGTTTACAGCTACACTTGTACTCCATTGTTACAGGCTAATGAGGCTAGAAAGCTACAGTGAGTGCTACAAAGGCTCAGTAGAAGTCTTTAAATTCCTTAGCTAAACTTGTCCTTTAAAACCACCGAACTCTTTATCTTCTTACAAATAAAACTAGAGAGACTTGTGACAAAGGAATATTGAATTTATAAATAACCTCCATCAGTTAGAGGGGTCTAAGAGCCAGCTAGTTACCATCATGGTACCAATCCCTTAAGAGCAATGTCTCTTTTCCCCAAGCTGCTTTCCATTCTCGTGCTAATGCTTTCATCATATGCGCTTTAATTTCGCGGAAGATTTATTTATTCTCTCCTAGAGGCTTCCAAATTCCAAGTGATTGTACAGACATAAGCAATGATAAATGTGCCAGACTCATTTTACTGGGAACCACTGCATTGATCTTATAAAGGGAGATCATAACTGCTAAACTACAACCTGACTTCTATCCAAGGCCCATTTGATTAGCTCTCTGGAGGAGAACCTTCACTAAGTCCCTACATCAACTTTTCTCAGCTCAAAGCAGCTAAATTGAAACTATGTACATTCTCCCCCAACCATAATTAGGGGTAGCAACTCAGAAGAGGGAATAGTATAGGCAGATAAGTTTATAGAAATTAATATACAGAGAGGGACTGAGCTCTCAAGGAATCAGCAGAAAAATACAAACATCAGACTTGTGACTGGAGGCATATCTGAAGAAGACCAGGCCTCAAGATAAAGGTGCAGTGGCCAGGCCTACATGTTTCCCTCAGGGATACGCTGTAACTTAGAATTATACCATAATTAGCACCACCTGGTCGAGGAAGTCCAGCTAGACATCAGTTGCCTTGGTGGGTGTCCGAGCCTATGGATTCATCCCTTCCCCAGTATGTGTTTGTTCTCTCCATGTACCCTTCCTATGTGACCCACTTCCCTATTGGATCAACGTTAGCTAAGTGGCTATACTTGAATCTTATTGATTTATTACAGTTTGACCCACACTGTACTGATCTTGTGATTTTGCTCTATAAAACATTCTTAGAGAAATGGCCTTGGTGATAACTCCCTTCTGGGACCCCTCTTGTCTCTCAGAAGCTATATCTCAATAAATCTTTCCCACTTTTTTTTTTTTTTTTTTGGTATCAGGGATTGAACTCATGACCTCATGCTTGCCAGGCAGGTACTTATGCCACTGAGCTAAATCCCCTGCCCAAATCTTTCCTACTCTAGTAGTCTGTTAAAAACATTAGTCTGTTGTTCTTCAGAAGTCATTCTTTGATTTTGGGGGACATGACTTTGACACGTCCCTGTGCTATTTCTGCTGCAACAATCTCAAGACACTGACAAAATTCAAAAGATTTTGTCCCTTGGATTTCATAACTTAGTACTATTTTTCGGTTCTGTCTTCTAGATCATGGAGAAGCCTGTTTCTGTCCATAGAAGGTCCCTTCTCTCAGGATCCTAATGATATCAATGTCAAACATTTTATTATAGTAGCTATGTGGTCACAAAGTCTAAACAATTTTCTCACATGTTTCTAGAATTTAAACGCAAGCACATGAATGTCTGTTCTCTGTCACCTTTTCTATTGAGAAATCCAAACATGATCTCCCTGACTCTTCAGGGAAGAGCACTATCAAAAAAATCTAGGGCTAAGATAGTAATTCAGTGGTGGAGCACATACAAGCAATAGGCCCTGGGTTAGATTCTCAGCACCAGCAAAGACAATCTTGGCCTTTTTCTAGTAGTCCAAAGACTCCTTGAGTCACAGAAAATATTGTGGAAAACTTTGGGTTCAGTTTGTTGCGAAGAAAAGATTGATGTGATAGTGATGTAGGACCTCCATATTGTACAAGGGAAACATTGTAACTCCCAGCCTGCTAGATGTCAGATACACCAAGTTTGTGTTTCCCAAAATCAAAGAATGCTAAAGAACAACAGAAGTTAACAGTAGGAAAACTTTATTGGGAGAGATAGCTCCCAAGAGACATGAGTGGGTTACCAGTGAGCCCACTTCTCAAAGTTTTATTAGGGGAAAATCATGGGATGGGGACAAAATCAGAGGTATTCATGATGTGGAACAAAACTATGATCAATCAAGAAGATTGTAAGTATAGCCTCTCCGGTAATGTTGATCCAATAGGGGCAGCAAGTCATAGCAAGTATATACAGAAAGAACAAGGACTATTTTGGAAGAGATGAGTTAGGAGGTCCTAGTCACCCTAGATAGACTGATGTCTATCTAGACTTTATTGGATCAAGTGATACCAATCAGAGTTTTACTGCTTGTCTCTTGAAGAGGCATGCAGGCCTGGTCATTCCATCTTTATCTTGAGGGCTGACTTTGAAATGGATGCACCTCTAGCCACAGCTGTAATGCATTCTGATCCTATGCACTGACTTCCTCAAGGGTCTAGCCCTGTCTGACTGCCTATAATATGTCTACCTGACTTAGCTGTCTATAGCAATAGAATTGCACACATACTCTCACCAAACTGGTCCTCAACTCTCTCCTTACTTCTGTAAATGGTACTGCAAAATGGAACTTTAAAACTTTAAAAGTTAGGGATTTTTCCCTTCAGAGACAAGAGGCTTCCTGAAGCCTAGTGAATACACAGCTTCCTTCACCTCTTCTCAGCCTAAATGAATGGAATATGCAGACACGGACACCAGGAAGCAGGGAGCCCAGTTTTCTTTCCCCAAAAAAGAGGACAGTGAGCTGAATATGGCTACAAGTGGTAAAGGAAATGTGGAATTTTGCGTTATCTCTCTTTGCTCCCCTCCCCTCTGTTCCTTAATACCTTTGCCCACCTATAAACAGGGAAATGGTGATTTGAGGTAAATGGCCTCCTCCATCTTTTCGGAGGTAGCTTAGAATCCATCCCTTTTTTCCTTCATGCCAAAATATATGACCACCTCTGGATTGGTCAGGAGTGAGCAGATGCACCTAAGTGGCCAGGAACACCTCCTGGGAAACTGCTAGGTTCCCAGATAGTTTGCTGCCCTGGGCTTCCTTTGGCCCTCAGTTTCTAGGATTTATCCTATATTGTTTCCTTAAAATTACAACTGTTAGGGCCGAGGATATAGTTCAGTGGCAAAGCACCTGCCTGGCCATTACAAGGTCCTGAGTTTGATTCCTAGTACTAAAAAATAAAAAATTACAGCTGTGCCTGCTACAGTTTTGGATTACCACACACACACACACACACACACACATGCACCCCGCACTTCAGTACTAGGAACTGATTGTGTCCCTGAGATGGCATCTTGAATCATCATATGTGAACATGGACAATCAGGAATGCTTCTGGCCTTGGGGAAAAATTGTTTCTTTTTTTTTTTGTACTGGGGATAGAAATCACAACCTCACACTGACCAGGCAAGCACTTGAGCCACTGAGCTAAATCTGATGTGGGAAAAATTGTTAACAAATAAGAAATGCTGGCCAGGCATGGTGGCGCATGCCTTAATCTCAGCACTCAGGAGACTGAGGCAGGAGGATTTCCACCAGGCTGGCCTTAGCTACATAGTGAGTTCAAGGCCAGCCTGAACTACACAGCAAAACCCTGTTTCAAAAAACAAAACAAAACAAAACAAAACAAAACAAAACAAAACAAAACATAAAATGCTGCCATCTTGTGGAAGACAATAGTTACGTTCTTTTTGGCAGAAATGTTAAGAAAAAAAAAGTCTCAAAGTGTAACTTGCTACAGGACTACAGATTGCTTTCCATTTTGTACCTTTTTATTTTTATTTTGGTACTGGGGATTGAACTCACGATCTCGCGTTTGCCAAGCAGGCGCTTACGCCACTGAGCTAAACCCCGGCCGGAAGCTAAACCCCTGGCTCTTGTAATTTTTTGTTTGACTTGAATAGTTATCATTCGCATAATTAAATCTTATTTTAAAACAATTTTAGTCTACTAATAAATATATTAAAAAGGACCAGGGTTTTAGCTCAGCAGCACAAGGGCCTGCTTGGTGAGTGTGAGGTTGTGAGTTTGATCCCCAGTACAAAAAAAAAAAAAAATTAATTAAATTTCAAAATGCTTTAAAAACCCAGGATGTTTTAAAATAGTCTACTTTAAAATTTTTCTATTATTTTCTTTTTTTCAGTTTTTATTTTTTATTAGTATATGTTTGCAGTACATAATGTTTACATTCTTTATGGGGAGTTGGTACAAGTATGTAGCACATTTCAATTCTTCTTTTCTATCCCCTTATTTTTCTTTCCCCTCCCATCCTTTCTCCTTTCCTTCATCTCTTGATCTGCTTCCCATTTGAAAAAGAACTACTTCCCTAATCCTACTATGTATGTTTTATTTCACTTTTTATTTATATTTTGGGTTTCTCATATAAGAGAAATCACATGCTACTTAAGTTAAAGTAGTGTATTGTATAAGTTATTTAAAGGTGTCTTGGCTCCATTTCTAACTAGCTATGTAACTTAATCATTTAAATGTTTCATTAGTAAAATATAGACCCTCATGACATTTACATTATAATATTGCTCTATTCATTTTTCATTAAATTTTCCCAACAGTCTCTTACCGTATATAACAATTACTACTTTATATAATGCATGTACCAGAAAAAATGAAAAGTTTCATTTCCCTTCTATACTTTTCTGGTGACAGTGCTCCCTAGGGTGGCTCTTCCACACCCAGAACTATGCTGAACCAATTTAGTTGGCTGTTTCTTACTCAAGTTGACATAGTCAATCAACCATCACAGATAGAGATGAGGCAAGGTAGAAATGAGACAAGCAAATCATAATTAAAAATTGTACTTTTAAAGAGACTATAGGGAGAGAAGACAAGATGACCGATCAGTGAGCAACAAAATACAAAGCCTCCTGGGAGAAACAATTCATATGCCAGAACTGGGAGTGACAGTGACTTCAGTTGGTTGCTCCCTCCCCAGAGCAGATTCGTGAGATTTACTTGGACTGGGCCGTGCCCCTGGCCAGGACCCAATGAGCTGTCCCAAATTGATTCCCTGTGCTTAGCATGCACTAACCAGGTGAAGGCCCTTGAAGTTTGGCTGGCCTGGTGGGGAGGGGCAGGCAGGCATATGCAGCCACTACTTACACCTCAGTGACAAGAGCAATCAAGAGAGGGCGGAGGTCCCTTGCCAGCGTGCTTCAGAGGAAACATAGCCAACAGGGAAGGGGGCTGGGACCTGCACTGTTACCTGTGTCACATGACAGGAGAGAGAGGCAGGAGGAGGTCCCCAGCCCAGAACCCTGAGAGCACTGATCCAGGAGAAGGAAAAACAAGGGAGACTGAGGGCGGCAAACATGTAACATCAGACATGGCTTCAATGGACATTAAGAGATATCTTCAGGACCTTGTAGATGAGCTCAAAACTGAAATATTAAATCAGGTAAAATAGGATATGAGTAGAGTAATAAAAGAAATGCTCTCAGGAAGCATCTCTCAGGATGATACAGATGAAAGAAGGGAGGAACACAAAAAAAGGAGAAAAACATTCAATAAAGAATATAAAGAAAATATAGAATACATGAAGCAGATTCAAACAGACTACCAGGAAATTAAAAACTCCACTGAAAGCTGGCAAAACTCCTTAAAAGAAACTAAGGATAGATTATCAAAACTTGAAGACAAGTTTGCAATGTGTGATCATGAAAAGAAAGATCTCTTAAAAATAACAAGGAAACAGGCAGTAACAATACAAAGGCTAGAAGATGACAAGAGAATCTACAATTTAAGAATAAGAAACATGAACAAAGAAGCAGGAATACATACAGGCGAATTACAAAGGCTATTCAGGGAAATAATTAAGGAAAGCTTCCCAAGCATGGGAAAAGAAAATGACATTCAGTTGTGTGAGGCATACAGAACTCCAGCCACCTACAACCAAAACAGAGCTACACCCAGACATACAATAATCCAGATGCCAGAAATTCAATATAAAAACAGAATATTAAAAGCCATCAGAGAAAAGAAACAGATTACCTATAAAGGTAATCCCATCAGAATCACGGCTGACTTCTCAACACAGACCATCAGATCAAGAAGAGCTTGGAGTAAAGTCTTCCAAGCCCTGAAAGAAAATAACCTCCAGCCCAGACTGAGGTACCCTGCAAAACTGTCACTAGAAATTAATGGAGAAACAAGATGTTTCCATGAAAAAGAGGAACTGGGCCACTTTGTGACCACCAATCCAACCCTATAGAGAATACTGAAGGACATTTGAGAGAGAGAGAAAAAAGATACCGGGATTTTAGGAACAGTGGCAGAAAGGCCTCAATGAGTGGGGCAGGCAGTAGAATGAAGGAGAAAACTAAACAAAGGCAGAAAAATAGCATAGCAGAAATAAGGCAGAGAAGGATAACAAGAAACTCTAACATAGATGGCCTTGATACGCTATATTGTTAATAGTGTACCAGGATTTAAAACCCACATTACTCACACTACTCTGCTTAGATGTATCATATTCTGTTCCAGTCATTCTACCTGTACTAGATTTGAGGGCACAGACAGTAATCCTGAAAATAACAGGATATAATACAGTAATTATCCTTAATTTTCTATTAACTTAATCTAAAGCTCTGTAAAACCTACACTGTTTTACCATGATTGATCGTAATCGAATCTGGTTTGTTGGATCGCGGTTTTGTATTGATGGATTTTATTCAAAGCTGTTATGATTGATAGTATCAAGTCTGAGAGTACAGGCAACTGCACTTAAGATGACAAGATCCACTAGACTATCCACTCTGGTTTGATTATTACCTACCTTTGAAGTTTTATACTGCCTATAATGTTTTATTTTACTAATATTGTTATTTACAGCTATACTCAATTATGCTGCTGTATTCAATTATGCCTGATGATATAGACATTCTATTGAAAATAATAAGAAACAACACAGTAATCATTGTAGATCACCTTGTACTGTGGTTTTATACAACTTTTTGGTTTCATGTTTTTATAGGAATTTGTTCTGTTTTGTCTTGCTATGTTTTGTTTTTCCCTCTAACACATTAAGAAAGGATAGAAATACATGTAGAGATTCATGCATGCATAACTGTTTACACTCTTACTGTTTGACTGTCTACTTTGTATGCTTTAAATTTGTAACTTGAACAACTATTTCTAAGAGGACAATATATAATTTATTAACTAGTGATTTCTTATTATCTTTTTTTTTTTTTGGAATTCTGTATATTACCTCTACCCTTTACATGCTTTTGTTTCTCTTTAAATTAAAAAAAAAAAACCTGCAAAAAAAAAAAAAAAGAGACTGTGGCTTCCAGTACTTACCATGCGCCTCAAGGTGACCCATACCATCATTCCCTTGGATAAGTTTATGCTCTTTCCTTCCGGACATATCACACTCAAAATTCCTCAGTAATAGTGAAAATCCATAAACTGGACTAAGTGAGAAAGAGCAGAAACCTTATCTTATGATAAAGTAATAGGTTGAAGGAACCCAAAGAATGTTTAAATTGCCTATGTTAAAAATAAAAAACAAAACACAAAAAACCTTGGCCCGTACCTGTGAAGGCTAGTAACCTTCTAGGTAATGGCCACCTTTTCCTGGGGTTTCCACATCCTGAAGAGAAGCATAAATATTCCTTACTCATCTCTAATGTGTCTGTCTCTCTTTGGCTCTATTTCTTTGACCATGTACTAAAATTATTGACTCTATCATTTCTTGGCCTTTTGGCTAAGATCAAGTGTAAAATTACTGTCTAACAATACCTTCCCAAGACTCTTACTAATGTATCCTATAAATTTTCTTTGTTTCTTTCTTTCTTTGTTTCTTCTTTCTTTCTTTTTCTTTCTTCTTTCTTTTTTCTGTAAAGGGAGTCAGTGAACCTACAATCCTACTCTATGGGTGAGATATTCTAAGGGAGGCCATGGGAGAAACAATGTAGTATTTACACATGTATGTTCAATTTATTTCACTTAAGAGTATGGTTGAAAGTTGCATCCATTTACCTAGAAACATCTGGAGCTTATCCTTCTTTACAGCATGGTAGAAAAACCACATCTTCTTTCATCTGTTGATAGGCATTCAGGCTGTTTCCAAGGTTTAGCTATTGCAAATGTGCTACTATAAGCATAGGTGTGTATATAATGCTGTGGTAGGATGGTTTCAATTCTTTTAGGAAGATACCAAGAAGAGGAATAATTGGTTTGAATGGAACCTCTGGTTTTAGTTTTCTTTTTAAATATCCACACTGATTTCCTGTGATTACACCACTGTACACTCCCATAGAGAGTAAAGAAGTGTTGCTTTTTCCCCACAGCCCTGCCAGCATTTGTTATTGGTTGATTTCTTGATAGGAGTCATTCTTTCTGGAGTGTGATAGAATCTCAGGATTGTTTTAATTTGTATCTCTCAAATGTCCAGTGATGCTGAAAGGTTTTTTTTTTATATTTATTTACTATTTCTAATTCTTCACCTGAGAAGTGTATATTTGTTTCAGATGACTATTTTTAGACTGGGTCTTTAATTTTGGGCATCTGATTTTTTTGAGATCTTTATATATTCTCAATATTAGTCTTTTGTCTGGGAAAGAAGTGGCAAATTTTTTTCCCACACTATGGGTTGTCTCTTAACTCTGTTGGCAGTTTCTTTTGCTGTACAAAAGCTTTTTAATAAGATGAGATGCCAGTTGTTGATTCTTTGTGATAAGGGTTTTTCTTTATTAAAGTTGTTGCCTACTAGAGTTTTACCTATTTTATCTTCCAGGAGATTTAGTTTTCCTGTGTTAATATTTAGATTATTAAACCATTTTGATTTTATATTACTGTATGGTGGAAAATATGGGTCCAACTTTAATCTTAGCCAGTTTTCCAGCACCACTTTTTTTTTTAAATTTAAATAGAAACAAAAGTATGTAAAGGATAGAGGTAATACCGAATTAAAAAAAAAAAGATAATAAGAAATCATCAGTTAAAATTACATATTGTCCTCTTAGAAATAGTTGCTCAAGTTACAAAATTAAAGCATACAAAGTAGATAGTCAAATAGTGAGAGTGTAAACAGCTACACATGCATGAGTCTCTACATGTATTTCTATCCTTTCCATATTAGAGGGAAAAACAAAACTTAGTAAGACAAAACAAAACAAATTCCTATAAAAACATGAAACCAAAAAGTCGCAAAAAACCACAGTACAAGGTGATCTACAATGATCACTGTGCTGTTTCTTATTATCTCCAATAGAATGTCTATATCAACAGGCATAATTGAATATAGCAGTATGATTGAGTATAGCAGTAAATAGCAATATTAGTAAAAATAAAACATTATAGACAGTATAAAACTTCAAAGGCAGGTAATGATCAAACCATGGTGGGTATCCTAGTGGATCTTGTCATCGTAAGCCAGCACCACTTATTAAAGAGGCGATCTTTGTGTTTGGCCCCTTTGTCAAAGATGAGGTGGCTCAGTGTGTTTGGCGTTGTTTCTGCATCTGTCTGCCTGTGACCAGGCACAATAAATTCCACGCCATGTTGCCTTGACACAAGCCCACTGGTCTCTGCTGGTCTCCCTTCCTTATGTTGTGTGCTACATGTGATGCCTAAACCCTGGAAGGGAAACAAGCTCTCTAGAAGGCTTTATGCTCTTTCAAACCTCCACCCACACTGAGACCAACCAGCAACATCCTCGGACCTTGTTCCATACAGCTCTGCTGCTTCTGCCATGCCGGATCTTGCCAGGCCTTTCAGATCTGGAAAGCCCCCAGTGTCTCTCCCTTTTTCTTCTTCTTCCTAAACCCACCTCCAAAATGATCTGAAGCCAGGCAGTTTCCACCACACTGACAGCTTCAGATTGGGTAAGCTTGCTCCCCCTTTGGGCTTCTAACACTCTCTATGTCTTTAAGACTCCCCCACCCCATTGCTGCAGGTAGCCACTTCTAGCTCCTGAAGCTTCACTTTGGCTCTTTGGATTTTTAGCTATGAAAATTAACCCCCTTTGTGCCAAGCTTCCTTCCTCTCTACAGTTCACTGCTCCCAGTTTTGCTCCCTTCTCTCATCCCTTGGGACAAATAAACCTTGCTTTTCCTTCCCTGCTCTGTAAACCTAGCACTAGTCACAGTTAGATACTCCAGGAGGGGAGACTGGCTTCCCAACTGCAGTAACAACTGCGCTTTCTCTCTTACCTACATTCCCTATGGCCTTGATTTTAACAGAAGACATTCAGCACAGGCCCTGCTGCTGCTCTTGTTTTGCCACACCAGGTGTGACAATGACCTTTCTCTACTCCCAATGGAAATTCTCCATCATTTCTTTTCCTACATCTCTGTCTATACTCAATTTGAACACTGTCCATTCCCCATCTCTGCTAGCCTGCCTTCTATGGAATCTCAAATTTCTGCACCTCCCAATCTGAAGCCCAAATGGCACTCAGTAACCAGAGCACAATACTTTTGATTTTCCCATAACAATTAACAGGAGATAAGAGTTTGCTTTTATTTCTTGATGGCTAAATTATATATATTAGGTAGTCATAATTCGTGCTTGTCACTGTGCTGTTCATAAATGGTGTTTCTTTAAAGGGATGTTTTACTCTGTAGACAAGGTCTCATATTCTTGTTTTATATATGTTACATTTAGACTCACTTGAACTGTCTGACTTGTGATTGCTGTGGATCTTCACCTTATCTTAACACTAAATAAAATATGCCTATAATAAGCCATGGGACTCCTTCCGATGTCGGGGAAAGAAACTCCCAACCTATCCGGTACAAGTTCGTGTTCTCTAAAACCAAAGAATGAATTTTAGGAACAATAGAGGTTAAGAGTAGAATATATTTATTGAGAGAAAGAAAGCTGCTGTCTGAAGAGAGACAGAAGGGGTGCCGAGGATCCTGTCTTTTCTAAAGATTTTATAGAGCAAAACCACAAGGTGAGGCGGGTCCAAGGTAGGGAAAAATGGGAACTGGCAAGATGTGCATGAGATGGGACAGAACTATAGTTAATAAGATTACGAGTATAATTGCTCAGGTAAAATTGATTAAAGCAGGAGAAAATGGGGAAGCAAGTCATGTAGCAAGCAAGCAACAATACAAAACAGAACCCTTACTGGTAAGGGGGTTGAGTTAGTGACTCCTTTGGCTTCTTCAAGGTGATCCATACATATTTAGATTATCTCTGATTTTATCATTAAAGTGTGGGTGCATTTGTTTTCTCTTTTGTTTTGAAGCTTGGCCCACAGCAGGATGTGTCTCTCTCCCCCGGCAATTGCAAGGTATCTGGCCTTCTGCACCAGCTCCTTCAAGGTCTAGCCCAGTCTGACTGCCTATAATATTTTATCTAACTTTGCTGCCTATAACACTTCCAACAGTTAAAAGATGGTACATTGGTAGCTGTTCTCAAAACTTGGAGAACAGATTATGCTGAGACAAACTGGCCTGACCCTCCTCTACATTCTAGAGGGAATGTCAAGCCTGTTGTGCCTCAGATTCCTTTCTGGTCTGATCTTGCACTGGTGAGGAGACAATCTTAGCTCTTCAGACTCCCCATTCTCACCTTTTGAGGCAGAGAGTGATGACTCATGAGCAAGTTGTTTTGGTAACTCACTTTGAATGTGAAAAGAAAAGACTTCCTTTCTCTTATCTTTTCCTGCTACTTTGTACTTTCTTTTTTTGGAGGCATGTAAGATTAGGAAAACAAAAACAAAAACAAACAAACAAACAAAAACTGAACTGTCCCAACCTTTTCCTCCCATCCAACAACTAAACTAAGCCCACAGAAAATGAACATTTGCTAACACTGAAGACAGGGAAGTCATCTTAATTGAGGGACACATACCCTTATTTCTGGGTCAAATAAAACAGTGGAATGTTGCCCATCCAGGAGAACACACATATAAAAGCCATGTCCGGCTTAGTTTTCTGGGCACAGTCTTCCTCTGGAGACTGAATCTGAGACAGTGGAAAGAAACAACTTCACACTTAAAAGACAGGTACACATTTAGCCTAAGGGAGGATCTTCAATCTCCCTACCTAGGTCTAAGTATCAGTTATATATATAGAGAAAAAATTACTAATAAATGGTGGACTTTAAAACCTTTGCTATAAACTTATAAAGTGCTAGATAATGATTTTGCTGCCCTCTTATCCCCAGTTTTTCCTTGGTTGATCCCTCCTGCCACTGAGGTTTACCTTGAGACATGCTCCCAGGGGCACTGCTAGAGGAGAACTACTACACACCAGGTGCCCAGCCTGTGTGCCAGTCCCGGGCCATAGGCTCCAGGCTGTGCAAACCCAGTGCCAAATGCCCGCACCCAGCATGCCCAACCTGATTTGCCTAGAGCCTACTTGCCACCCTTACAGCCCTGGTGACGTGACACAGCAGACACGTGCACTGCCATAGAGGTCAAAATCCAACAGCAGGTTCGCAGCATCTGCACACACACACCCTACAGTCTGCAACCCCTGTAGGAGCCAGCCCAGCTGTCTTAGTTACTTTTCACTCTCATTGCTGAGACAAAATACCTGATACCCAACATGAAAGAAGGAAAGGCTTCTTATAATTTTGGAGGTTTCAGTCCATATTCAGTTGGCTCCAAGTGTCAGGGTGGCATGGTGGACTGCCATTCATGGCCGGCTGCAAACAGCAAAGCAGGAACCAGCAGGAGAGAGGGAGAGAGAGAGAGAGAGAGAGAGAGAGAGAGAGAGAGCCCTTCTTCCTGCCATTACATCATATGCTGGCTCCTCCCCTAGGTGGGTGTAGCACTCACACCACCAATCAAGCACTAGACAACAAACCAATCACAAATACTAGATTTGGTTGAGTCCAAAATTGCATGAGGATTGGGGGCCACTGACATAACCCATGACACCAGGTAAGAAAAGTGCAACCCTGCACGGCATGCCCCCTTGCCCCACCTATGCCACAGGACCCCTAAAAACAGTGGGCCATGCCCCTAGCCATGCCTGCCTTGATGTCCCAGGCAATGACATCCTGCCCTCCTTCCACAATCTGCACATTACACTGTGCCACTCTTGCCTCCCCTCCCTGGTGCCTCCACTAGCAAACTGATCCACACCCAGCCCAAGCCCACCAGGAACCACTTTCCAAAGCCCATTCAGCTGTAAGGCTCATGCTACCTGCCACTCCCCTAACTTTCCATCATACATTCTCCTGACTCCCATTTGCTATCCCATCTCCCACTCACTACCCTGCCACATACCCAGTCCAAACTCCAGACTACTGACTTCCTTGTCCTCCTGTTCCCACCCTCTGTCAGACCTCTCTCAGGTCAGCCAGCATCTGAGTTCTCTCTTCAGACTTTTAAAACCCTAGTTTTTCTCTCACTTACCAAAAGTTAACTTTAACCCCTTGATTAAAGATGCCTATCCTCTAAGGGATTAAATTATAAGCTTACAACTGTTTCTCTTTAACAGGGGACAGTAGCTATCAAAAAACAATTTACACTTGTACTTTACATTTGCTAACTAAAACTCATATAACTAAACTCTTTGTGTTCAATAACTATAATTTAGAGGTAACAAACTAAACAGGAAACTGGGGTAAGAAGATACCCTTCCAGACTTTTGTCCCCACTCCCATTTTTTGGTGTTTTGAGACAGGATCACACTATGTAGTTCAAGTTGGCCTTGAACTGATTATGCATGATGGATCATGACAATCCTCCTGCCTCAGTATCCTGTTCAAGTGATATATGACATATGTTATAGGATGATATATGGGCTTTCAAATAATATGAGGGAAATATTATAACTCCCAACCTGCTGGATATCCAAAATGCCAAGTTTATGTTCTCTAAAATAGAGGAATGAATTCTAGGAACAACAGAAGTTAAGAGTAGGAAGAATTTATTGTGAGAAATAAAACTTTTATTTCAGAGAGACATTGTGGTGGCTACTGTTGATGTCCAATTGTCTTATTGTGAAGTGCTGTGTTGCTTACATTGTTCTATTCTGATCTGCTTAGAGCTATCCTCTTTTGTTTTATTCTCTTTAAAATGAAAAAAAAAAACAGGAAAAAAAAAGAAATAAATCTTTTGACTGAGAGAGTCAGAAGGAGGCCCAGAAAGTGGGTTGTCCACCAACCCCACTTCTCAAGGGTATTTTGTTGAGCAAAGCCACAAGGTGAGACAGAATTTTTTTTTTTTTTTTGGTACTGGGAATCAAAGGGACAGAACGCTAATCAATCAGTAAGATTGCAAGCATCATAGCTTAGGTAATATTGATTAATGGAAAACCATAGATTGGGTGTGAGGTGGGACAAAACTATGGTCAACCAATAAGTATACAAGTATAATCTCCAGGGTTATATTGATTACATAGAAATCAAATGGGGAGAGAAGTCAAGTAGCAAGTGCACATGGGACATACAAAGACTTTCCTGGAAGGGGTGGGTTAAGGAAATTTGGTCCCCTACTCCAAGGTGATTGATGCCTACTTAGAACATCAATCACAGGTGTTCATCCCTAGGAAAAGTATATGGGTGAGTAGTTCTCTTTCCTGAAGTCTGGCGTTCAGTGACTTAGCCTCTAGCCACAGTCCTCTTCTGCATTGACTTCTTGAGAGCCCAGCCCTGTCTGACTGCCAACAATATTGCTACATATCTTAGCTATTTACAATATAGTCACTTAGGTAATATTGATCCAATGGAAAATCATAAGGTGGGTGTGAGATAGGGCAAAACTATGGTGAACCAATAAGATTACAAGTATATTCACTTAGATAATATTGGTTAAATGAAGATCATATGAGGGAAACAACTGTATCAAGCATACTTGGAAAAAACAAGGATTTGGGGGGAAGGAATAGGCTAGGGAGATTCTGGTTAGTAATTTATGCCTCTAGAATATCAATCACAGCTCTTCAGCCCTAGGGGAAGTACGTGCAGTATTTGTTCCTCTTTTTCAAAGCCTGGCCTTCAGTGTATGTGCCTCTAGTCACAACTGTCTCTGGTGTGGAGGGCCCAGACCTGTCTAACTGCCTGTAATATTTTAACTAACTTAGCCATCTGCAATACCAAATGCTGGTATTGCAGCTTGTGTCACCACACGCACCAGGTCTCTTATTCTTAAGAGGGTACAGAACGCCTGAAGGCCATGTTTATACAGGGAAAATGCTAGAAGTCAAATACACTGAGTTTATGTTCCCTTAAGTTTAAGAATAAATTCTAAGGAACAACAGAGGTTACGAGTAGGAAAACTTATGGGAGAAAAAGAATGGGAAAAAGGAATGGGAGAATGGAGAACAGGACTAGCTCCTGAGACAGGAAGGATCTTGAATGGGTTACAAATGAACCCACATCTCAAAGGAAATTTTTTTTACTGTTTTTTTTTTAAATTCATTTTATTTCAAAGAGAACACAAAAAAAATAAAACAAAATTTTAAAACGCAACAATTGGGGAAACAATGATACATACACTGTGTATTGCCATCCTCAAATCAGTCACCCAGAGCACAAGACATCTGCATTCGGTTGTCCAAATAATACTATTATTCAATGAACTCAGAGAAATCAGCAGGATAACTGTCTTAACTATCTTTTATATATACATACATATACATATATATATGTATATGTATGTATATATATAATATACATATACTGTTTCTTTCAACTTCTCACACTAGTGAGACAATATGATGTTTACACGTGTGTCTTATTTATTTCACTTATGAACATGGTCTCAAGTTGCATCCATTTACCCATAAAAGTCTCCTTCTTCATGGTTGAGTAGTACTCTATTATATAAAAATACCACATCTTTTTTATTCATTCCTTAGTCAGTGGACATTTATGTCATTTCCAAGATCTAACTATTACAAATTGTGCTGCTATAAACATGGGTGCACATATATTGCTGTGGTATGATATTTTTAATTCTTCTAGAAAGATACCCAGAAAAAGAACAGTTGGGTCTCATGAGAGCTCTAGTCCTAGATTTTTGAGGAATCTCCACACTGATTTCCAGTAGTAGTTGTACCACTCTACACTCCAACCAACAGTGGAGAAGGGTTCCATTTTCCCCACAGCCCCTCCAGCATTTGTCATTGGTTGATTTCTTAATAATAGCCATTCTTTGCAGGTGTAATCTCAGAATTGTTTTAATTTGCAACTCTCAAGTGACAAGTGATGTTGAACATCTTTTCATATATTTACTTGCTGTTTGTATTTCTTCACCTGAGAAGTTTATATTCATCTTAGATACCCATTTTTGGATTGGGTCTTTAAATCTGGAAGGACTGATTTTTTTTTTTTTTTTTTTTTTTTTAGTTCTTTATGTTCTCAATAGTAATCCTTTGTCTGAGGAACAACTGGCAAACATTTTCTCCCACAATGTGGGTTGTCTCTTCACATTGTTGGTAGTTTCTCTTGCTGTGCAAAAGCTTTTCAATAGGATGAGATCCCAGTTGTTCATTCTTTGTGTTATTTCCTGTGCAATTGGGGTTTTGATCATAAAGTCTTTGTCTATACCAATTCCAATGTCAAGAGTTCTACCTACTCTTCCAGTAGATTTAATGTTTCTTTAAGAGTTCTACCTACTCATCCAGCAGATTTAACATTTCTGTTTTAATATTAAGATCTTTGATGTATTCCAAGTTTAGTTTAGTGCATGGTGAAAGATATGGGTCCAATTTTAATCTTCAGCATGTACAGAGCCAGATTTTCCAGCACCATTTAGTAAAGTGGCTATCTTTCTTCCAGTGAATATGTTTGGCACCTCAAAGGAAGTTTTGTAGAGCAAAACTATACTAAGTTTATAGTCCAATGCGGGTCAAAATTATGATCAACCCGGTAGCCACACCCCTGAGAGCTTGCCAGCTGTCTTTGCCATCAGGGACTGGTAACCAGCATGGGCAGGAAAGCAGCCATTCAGCCCCCATAAGCTGCTGGCCACCATCACCATTCAGAACAGGTAACCAGTGTGGGCCAGGAGAAGCAGCCAGCCAAACCTCCTCATGCCTGCCACCACTGGGGGAGTTTCGGTGTAGCTGTGATATCTGGAGAAGCCTGATCCATACCCTACCTCCTACCTGGGAACCTAGGACAGCTAAAACCCAGGTCCCTGGCCCATTCCCCTACACCAAAGATGTGCAGCCAACCTGGGAAGCACCTGGGACCCCACAACTGGCTCATTTGAAGCAACTCAGGAAAAAGTCAAGATAAAGGAGCAAAAAGCAGTCCCAGACCTCCAGGCCACACAGAACAAGTCTAGGAGACATAGAAGAAATTGGAATTTACTCACCTGAAATTTCTGAAAGGATAGCAACTGACTTAAAAAAACAACTTTGTGAGGCTGTTAAGGTAATCAGAACAGAAATAATATCTCAGGTAAAAGAAAAAAATGACAAACATAATGAAAAAATTGTTAAGCATATCTAAAGAAGATATATATATATATATATATATATATATATATATATATAAGCTGGGTGTACTGGTGCATGCCTGTAATCCCAGTACTCAGGAGGCTGAGACAGGAAGATCATTGTGAGTCTCAAACCAGCCCAGGCTATAAAGTGAGCTCTAGGCCATCCTAAACTGCATAACAAGACCATAGGAAAATAATGGAAATTTTGAAGGAGCAATAGAGGAAAGAATTATAATCCATGAAACAGATTCAAAGAGATATCCAGAAAAGTAAAAACTCCATTGAAAGCTGGCAGAACTGCTTGAAAGAAACTGAAGATACAGTTTCAGACCTTAAAGACAGTATTGCACCTAGCAATTGTGAAAGGAAATATCTCTTAAAAATAAGGAGACAGGAAATAACAATTCAATGGCTGCAAAATGATACAAATAAAAATCATTTAAGAGTGGTAGGTGTCAGCAAAAAGGCAGGGATCAGCACAAATGACATAAAAAGACTATTTACAGAAATAATAGAAGAAAACTTTCCAAGCATGAGAAAAGGACCTGACACACAGATAAGTAAGACATATAGAACTCCAACTAGCCATAACCAAAATAAATCTACATCATCCAGACAATAATTAAGATCACATAAATTCAGCACAAGAACAGAATATTAAAGGCTGGTAGAGAAAAGAAACAGATCACCTATAAAGGAAAACCCATCAGATTCACAGTAGACTTCCCAATACAAACCATCAAGTCAAGAAAAGCTTGGAGTAAAGTATTTCAAGTCCTGAAAGAAAACAACATCCAACCTAGATTGATGTACTCTGAAAAACTATCTTTCAAAATTAATGAAGAAAAAGGATACTTGCATGATAAAGAACAACTGAAGGAATTCATGACCACCAAACCAACCTTACAAGGAGTGCTGAAGGATATTCTAGAGAGAGATAAACATGACCTCAGTTTCAGGAACAGCAACAGAGTGGGATCAATGAGCAGGGCAGGCAATTGAATGGAGAGGAAAATTGGGGGCCAGTGGCATGAGGACAACAGGGCAGAGATAAGCCAGTGCATGTCAGTCATAGTCATTAACGTAGATGGTCTCAATTCACCAATATAAAGAGACATGGGCAGAGTGGATCAGGAGACAGGATCTGTCAATATACTGTATACAAGAAATAATTTGATGTGAAAGGAAATTCATGGACTGAAGGTCTGAGGAGAAAAGACAATGCTCCGTTTGATGGAAACCCAGAAAATAGCAGAGGTAACTTACTTATTAACCACAGAATGAATAAGAAAGATTTGGTATTTTTATACAATGGAAAGCTACTCAGTTATAAAGAATAATCCTAATGCTCTTGTAGGTAAATGGATGAAACTTGGGGTCATGCTTAGAGATGAAATGGTTTGGGCTCACATGTGTGAACATTGTGTTGTCTCCCTAGTATAAAAATACTGAGAGGGAAAGAGATCCAAGATGGCTGATTGATAGGTAGCACAATAGAGAGCCTCTCTGAGAAAAACTTAGATGTTAGAATCTGACACCATGGAGAAGACCAGACGAAAGGAGAGGAATTCTCGTGACCCAGGAAGAAACTGAGGAAAAAGAAAAAAATAAAATAAAAAAAGAAGTGTGGATAGAGGGCTGGAGCTGGGCACACTCTGGTAGCTGTGATGGGCGCATCTTAGAGTCGGGTGACCCACAATCGAGCTGAGGTTGCATCCCCGCCAAGAGCAGGGGTTGGTGAGCTCAAGACCTTTGGCAAGAGGAGGCACTGCAATGGGGAGTAGAGACAGTGAGTGGAGCTGCACAGACTTTGGTGAGTTCTGGGAACTGGATTCCCCAGAGTGAGATGACTGGCTAGATGACATATTGGATTTGGGCAGGACAGGCTTGAATAAACGGCTGAGGCGGCTTCAGTCAGTGGCTCCTGGCCCAAAATGGATTGGTGGGATCTGCTTGGGCTGGGCCATGCCCCTCTTCAGGACCCAATAGCCAGGGACGAGGCTGTCCCAAACCTGTGACATCTGCAGGGCACACACAAATGTACTGAAGACACTCACTGGTCGAGAGGGGAGGGGCTGGCCCACATCGCCCCTGTGTGTACCTCACAGATCAACAGCAAACAGGAGAGGGCAGCACTGCCCTAGCCAGTAACCTACAGAGGGACAGTAAGCAATACATAAAGGTCTGGAGACCTCCACCATTCACCTGTCTGAAAGAAACCAGACAACAAAAAGCCTCCAACCACCGACCCAGGGAAAATAAGCCCAGGAGAGGTAAATACAAAGGAGATTGAGGGCAGCAAACATGCAATATCAGACACGGCCTCATCAGAAATAAAGAAATACTTCCATGACCTCATCAACAAATTTAAATCTGAAGTTCTAACTCAGGTGAAGCAAGATATAAGAAGATTAATAAAAGAAACACTGGATACTCCTCAAGAAGACACAAGTGGAAGAATGGAGGAACCCAGAGAAAGGAGATAAGGCTTTGATGAAGAATATAAACAAAATCTAGAATACATGAAATAGATCCAAAGAGAATATCAGGAAATTAAAAACTCCACTGAAAGCTAGCAAAACTTCTTAACAGAAACTAAAGACAGACTTTCAAAACTTGAAGATAGGTTTGCAATGTATGATTGTGAAAGGAAGGATCTCTTAAAAATAACAAGGAACAGGGAAGTAACGATACAAAGGTTAGAAGATGACAACAGGATTTATAACTTAAGAATAAAAAATGTGAATGAAGAAGCAGGGACAAATATAAATGAAATAAAAAGTCTATTCATAGAAACAATTAATGAAAACTTCCCAAGCATAGGAAGTGAAGTTCAGATATATGAGGCATACAGAACTCCAGCCAGCTACAACCAAAACAGATCTACACCCAGACGTATAATAGTCAGGATCCCAGAAATCCATCACAAGAACAGAATATTAAAAATGGTCAGAGAAAAGAAACATTATCTATAAAGGAAAACTCATCAAAATCACAGCAGACTTCTCAATGCAAACTATCAAATCAAGAAGAGCTTGGAGCAAAATATTCCAAGCCCTGAAAGAAAATAACCTCCAACCCAGATTGATGTACCCTGCAAAACTGTCATGTCAACCTAACACTGGTTGTATTTTTTTTTTTAATCTAAAAATGTATCCTGGTTTTTAAACATATTTTAAGGACTTTTTACCTTTTTACATATTGATCCAGTCAAGGACACATTTAACTCTCCCTGCTCCACTCAAAACCCCCCCTCTCAATTATTTTGCCTATGACAAACAATTTTTAAAGTAAACCTAACTGAAACAAATTGGCCTGACAACATATGACTTGATTTATATAACCAATTGTATAATAACTTGCTATCAGCTTTTGTACTTTTTGCTTTTAACTTTTATATTGGGGCTGATAATTTGGAACTGGTCTTTTGGCTAGCTTGCTGGTGTAATAAGTAGTTTGTTTTTTAACTCTTTGGTATAAAGTGTCTTTTTTTGGTACTGGGTTTTTTCAACATTTTTTATGTGTTGACCAATTTGAGTCATCTGTGGAGGCTTGCTGGCTGCAGCAGAGACTTGTCCTCCAACCTGCAGAAAAGAAGATGGGCCCTCCACTCCCTTTTTCAGAATCTTCTCAGCAGGCTAGGAGGTAGAGCCCCTGTATGACAGCAGAGACCTCACTGGATCAATGGAAGAATACAGCGCACAACCAATTTGGGTGCTCAAATAAGACAGGATTGCCCTCAGATGTGCCTTGGTTAGTCTGTCAGTATCCATTCCATGTATGGGATGAAAGAGGAACTGATCACTCCTTGCCTGTTAGGTCAGTCAGTTTTGGTTTCAGTCAGACCTCACCCCTGGGATTTAGGGCTGGAATGTATTGACCTCTGTGTGCCTGAATGTGAATATGTGTACTGAATGTGAATGGACAATGTAAGCAACAGGTAGGTTCAAAGTTAGCCTAATTTGAGGGGTGTGATGGGCCCTCATAAGCACTAATGGCAACAATTGGAGCCAGGGCTTCAATGTCTCTTGGAAATTTTTCCCAGAGCTTGCTTTAGGGTCTGGTTGACTCTTTCTACCTTTTCAGAAGATTGAGGCCCACGTCTTGTGTAGGATTTTTAAAGCTTGGCACTATGTCCCTTGAGGGAGGACCAGAATGGTTCCTCAGAAACTAGGAATAAGACCAGGGACTCCAGGGTCTTCAGGCCTCTCCTTTTGGTTTCTCTATCAGCCCTTTGGTTTCCCAAGGAGACTTCAGAGATGTCTCCTTGGCACCCTTTACACACTGCATGACTGTGACCTGCTTGGGAAGATGGACAACCTCTAGGAATTGTAGAATTTCCTGCCTTTGCTTTACATATGACTGAAGAGGTTACTTGATCAATGAACCACATCTCTTTTGGGTTTTGGAGAGGCAGGTCACTGATATCCTGCCTGCTTGCATAGGTCTAGATCACTTGTTCAAAAGAGTGGCTAATGTTTGGCCCTGTAGACATTAAAGAAGCAGATTAATGGTAATGCAAGTTTCTGTAATAACCTCAGGGGTGCCTAAGAGCATGGCCTGATACTTGGTAAATCATTCCCTTGTTAACCACAAGTAATCTTTTGTCTCCAGAACAATTCTGGCCCAATGGGGAGTCAAGACTTCTAGTCTCTGTTCCAAAGTTAATTTTGATGCTTCCTCTGTTATTACAATGGTAGCTGCTACTGCTCTCAGGAAGAGCAGTCATCCAGCAGCCACTCCATCTAACTTTTTTGAAAAGTAGGCCACTTCATGGGGTTCACATCCTAGCCTTTGGGTCAAAACTCCCAAAGAAATTCATTTTTTCCCCCTGATATTTAAGGAAAGGAAAAGTTTCTTAAGTCAGGTATCCCCAATGTTGGAGCCTGAGTAAAGACATGTTTTATTTTCCTAAAAGTATTATCAGCTACTTTTGTCCATTCCAGGGACACAGTCTCAGGGCCTTTCATGACCTCATACAAGGGCTTTTCCATTAGTCCAAAATTAAGCAGGTAGGTCCTACCAAAGCTGGATGTCCCAGACAGGAGCAAAACTGTTTTTCAGTGGCATGAGACCTAAGGTCACAGACAGCCTGGCTCCAGTTTCTGGAGAGCTGCTGTTCCCCAGGTATAAGAGTATATCTAAGATATTGAACTTTTTGAAGGAATATCTGAATCTTTTCTTTGGAGATGTTATATCCCTTCTTAGCTAGAAACTTGAAAGTCTGTACAGTGTTACAGTAAGAGCGTCTGAGTTGGGCTACAAACTAAAATATCATCTACATACTATAAAATGGCTCAATGTTTAAACCTTATCTTCCTCAAGTCTTTCTTTAGTGCCTGAGCAAAAAAAGGTGAGGACTGCCTTTATACCTCTGTGGGAGAACTAAGTATGTTGCTGTTTTTCTCTTGAAATGAGATTTTCCCATTCAAAGGCAAACAGAAATTGAGAGTCTGGATGTAGTGGAGTGGGGTGGAGAAAAACACATCTTTTAAATCTAAAACAGAACCAATTAGTATCCCCTGGAATTTGGGAGAGAATTGTGTATGGATTTGCCAACAGAGGATAGACAGGAATGACACTTGTTATATCCCTGGTTATATCAATGACACAGAGATCTTGTACATCTGCTATTCTCCTGAGGGCCTTATCCCAGGGAGAATGGGAATATTGCAAAAGGAATGACAAGGATTCAGAAGACATATTTGAGAAACTTTTGAGAGGTTTGAAGACTTTAACTGCCTCTTCCTGGATTGAGTATTGCTTTTGGTTAGAAAATCGGCTGGGGTCTTTCAGTCTTATAACTACTGGCATAGCAGAATGTGCCCTATTAGGTATTCCATTATACTATGCAGTAGGATCCACTTGTTGGTCAATTTGGTCAGGGAGACCTGCTATAGTCTCAACAAGTAAAATCATTTTGGCCTTAGCTGGAATTTGAGCATCGCCCTTAATTTAGCTAGTAAATCTCTAACAGGGAGTAGGACATTGTGGGACAATTAGAAACTAATGATTAAACATTTGACATCAGGACTAAGCCATCCTATTGAAAATCTGCTTGAATTCTTAAGAAAAGTCCATGTGCAGGGCTTTGGGAACTGTTCTGTGCATGCGCTCTAGGACTTGTATATAATAAGCTACACCCATTTACCCAACCAGTTTTTCCATGCCCTAATCTCCTATGTCAGGATGAGAGGCACACCAACAGCAAAAGATGATGGTAAAGCACCATATGAAGAAGAATTAGCTTAAGCAAAAGTAGGGACACAAAGGTTGCAAATAGGCAAGTGTGCTGGTGTGGTTCAGGAACAGAACCTATGGAAGTGTATGGCATTAGATAAGCTGGACAGGTCCACTGGTGTTACCAAGCTGAATTATCAGACCAAGAAATTTCTGTGTTATTCTGCTGGCATTAGGATCAAATTCCTCTTTAGGAAGGACATTCTGGGATGTTTCAAATTAGTAAAAGAAAAGAGGCAGAGAGATCATGTAGGGACTGTTTAGAGGGCAGATCTATTTATAGATTATAATTTCTCTGAACTTTAAATATGTTATAAACATTTAAAACATGTAAGAGACAAAGAAATCTCTATCCTACTGCACATACCTCTGTCAAGAGGGATGTGAGTGTGGTGAATTGACAGCTGGTGATCGACTTGTAACACCCAGCTGAATTGAATCAGCATGGTGCTGGGTGTGGATGGCCCACCTGAGGATTGTTGCCAAAGACACAAAAAAGGAGACTTGGAGAGGAAGAAGTAGTGTTGTTGGTTCTCCAGGAGGGGATTGTCAAGCTTGTTTCCTGATGTGAACTTGGCTGTTCTCATCGCCAGAGGAGCACAGGACCTCATTGTCACTGAGGATGGCTATGGTAGTTTTTGGAGGAGTGCTGGTCTTTGCTTTGAGTGTTGCTTCCTGGCGCCAGTGCACATCCCTCAGTTTACTGGCACAGATCTTTTATTCTGCCAGCATAGACTTTCTAGCTTCCACCACTGACCTTTGGGCCTTCCAGCACAGATCTGTGAAACAGACTTGCATGAGACATTGTCATGGGCTCTAGGTCTTCAGCTGGACTCATGCAGGACATTACCATGGGATCCAAGCCCTCAACTGGATTATTTGGGTCTTTAGTGTGTGGACGGATTTCCTGCACTTTTTTGTATTTGACTCTTTGAGTGACCATCATAAAATAATCCTATAAATTATGTGTCCTGTATTAAGTTGTTTTCCTTGCAAACCACAACAACAGTGGGATATGCTATGACATTAAAGATGCTGCTGATTCTAGAGGAAGAAAGTGTTCATTTAACTAAATTTATGCCAATAAGTGCAGATTTCAAAGTTAGAGTGATTTTCTTTCTGAAATGAGATTTTTATCAAGGCTAAGAAAGAGTATCTCTAAGAATAGTACTCATCATTTTACTTAAAGAATTAAATTCCTCAATTATATAAAGAAAAGGAGTTGATATGCTCTTTGAATATAAAAATAATAGTAGAAAATAAAACTACTAAAAGTTTTCCCCCTATTTTAGGCAAATGAATTCTCATACAGAGCTGGTTTGACCCTACTCTACCTAAAAGATCAAACTCACGATTAGTTTCTTACAAGCAAAAGACAATTGATATTTCTATTTAAGGCACAATATTTTAATGACACTCTTGCATGTTGTAAGGCTCCTTAACACCACCCTATCATGACTTCAAAATTTCTTGCATTCTATTCTAATGGATTTGATTTTCTCCTCTTGCTTTTAGGTATATTGTTTGGTATGTGATTTGTATTTCTCCTCATCCTCCTTCTTTTTTATTCTGGAGATTGAACTCAGGGATTTCACTGCACTACCTCTCTTTTTATTTTTTATTTGAGGCAGGATCTCACTCAATCACTCACATCCTTTTCCTTTATCCTCGAACTCTTATAAAAATGCCAATCTGTCACCCCAACTATGCTATTCCTATTGGAAGCTCGCTCACTTTCTCCCTTGGCAATGTACTCTGGCCAAAAATAAAGTCTTGTCTTTTCTGCATTCCTTTTCTACTGATAAATTCTTTTACTGGCCTACACCATTGGCCCACTTGTACACCATCTCATGCAGCATAAATGAAAGTAACATCAGAGAGCCAAGATGGTCAGTGCTGCTTCCTTTGAAAGAACATGTAGCCAGGTAGGAAGCTTTCTGCAAAGAACCTGGATTAAAAGGTATATTGGTTCATGAACTAGAAATCAGAGTAATGGAGGGTAAGATTCAGTTTCAGCTAACTCAGTGGAAAATTTATGTGACTATAAACTCATGTTTTGATCCAGCAATTTCACTTCTGGGTATTTACTGAAAAGGTTTGAAATAGTTTGTCAAAGAGCTGTCTGGTTAGTTCATCAAACAGAATGGTTTGTACTGTCATTGTTTGATTGTCTACTTTTTATGCTTTGATTTTGTGACTTGAGCAACTACTTCTAAGATAACCATATCTAATCTATTAACTAGTGATTTCTTACTGGTGTTTTTAAATTCTGTACTATTTCTACTGTTTTTTCTGTTTTGCTTTTTTCTCTAAAGAGAGAGAGAGAGAGAGAGAGCACTGTCTGTAAGGGCTGGGGGTTTAGCTCAGTGGTATAAGTGCCTTCCTGGCAAGCATAAGGTCATGAGTTCGATTCCTGGTACCAAAAAATAATAATAAGTCTGTCTGTATACCTATGTTCACTGCAGCACTGTTCATGATAGGCAAGTTATGGCATTGATCCAAGTATCTACCAACAGGTGAGTGGATAAAAAAAATCTGATATGTATTCAATCACCAGCACCAAAAACAAGAAAAAAAATTGTGGTGCACACACACATATACTGGAATACTATTCAGTCTTTAAAAAAAAGAAAGAAATCCTGTTGTTTCCCACCATCTGAAAGAAAGCTGGAGAATATAATGCTATGAGAAATATTCCAGGTGGAACAAGATAACACTGTATGGTCTCACATTGAAATCTAGAACAGCTGAACTCATAGTTTCAGAGAGTAAAATGGTTGTCATAGAGACTGGAGAGGAGGGGGAGGAATGGGAAAATGATGGACAAAAGGGATAAAAATCTCAGATGGAACCAGGCATGGTGGTGTATATCTATACACCAGCCATACAACAGAGGTTGAGGGAGGAAGAGCACAAGTTCGAGGCCAGCCTGAGTCTCTCAGAAGGAGATGGCATTGAAATTAAACTTTGCAAAACATAAAGAGAAACCAGGGGAAAAAACTCTGAGACATGAAATAGCCTACATGTAGCAATATCTAGTAATAAGCTGTTATATTTTTTGTCTAGATACCTCCCCAAAACCTCGTGCAGTCATAGGGCATCATAGAGGTGGCAGAATCTAGAGTGTGTGATTGATTTATATAACAGACAGAAAGAGCTCTCTCTCTCTCTCTCTCTCTCTCTCTCTCTCTCTCTGTTTTTGCTATCCTGTCTTCCACCTCCATGAACTGATGCTCCTCTGCCATGTGCCACCCTGCCTTGGAGCCAGCTGATTATGGACTCAAACATCTATAAACTGTGAGCTAAATAAACTTTTTATCCTTCAGTTTTGAGTGTACAGCATTTTGTCTCAGCAACAAGAAAAATAACTAAGATATAAGCTACAGCTGGCCATGATATACAAGGAAAAGCTAGATTGAGTAGTAGAAAATAGATTTGCCTGAAAAGGAATCATAAGACTTGGAATGGGTTCCTGTCTGAAAATAAAAGATTAAAAAAGGCTTAAATAGCTCAGTAACAGAGCACCCATGATTTCAATGCCACATGCATGTGCGCGCGCACACACACACACACACACCCACCATAAAATTAGTTGAAGTGATGAATATGTTAGCTTATTTAAATTAAGACTACCCTCTCTCCCCTGTCTTAAGAGGGGTGTCAGTAGCTATTGGTGTTTATTTTACTTTTTAAAACTTTGCAAGGCCAATGACATTCCTTTCCAGAATCTTCAAATATTTTCCTGTGACTCAATTGGTCAGAATTGGTTCATATGCCCCCCACCAACATTTTTTTTCCATAATAGGGATAGAACCCAGGGCTTTGCATATGCTACTGAGCTATACCCCTAGCCATTTTAATTTTTCTATTTTGAGACAGGGTCTTACTAAGTTGCCTAAACCAACCTTGAACTTGTGCTTCTCCTGCCTCGGCACCCAAATAACTAGGATTACAAGTATATGCCATTGTGCCTGGTAGATTTTTGTAATTTTTCATTCGATTTTTTAAAAGTTTTTTTTTTCTGATTTAAAGTTTTTCATTCCATTTTATGAAAAATTTTTAAGTGTCAGGCTCAAATAAAAAAGATGAATGTGGGGAAGAGTTTTCATCCATAGCAAATTTTTTGTTTTTTATTAAAAGAAATAGTATAGTAATATTTACCTTCTAGTCAATATAAGACAGACAGCATAGTGCAGTATTAAAGCAAATTATTTGGAACATCATAGATTTTATCTTGGATCAAAATCTGAGAAAATTCTGTTTTCCAAAGCACTAAGGTTAGTTTCCATGATATTGATCAATCATTTTTGAGTTTCTGTTACTGTATATACAGTACATAGCTTACTTAAATGCTAAACAGAAGAGAAAGAATTATAACTCATAGATTGTTCACTTAAAATCTGTACAAAATAATTAAATGTAACAGCTGGAGTCAATGTATGCTAAAGATTTTATACACAAAAGAAGTTATACGAAGTTATGGAAGAAGATAGCTAAATTTTACAATGGTCTAAGAAGTTCTCATGATGGCATTTTATTTTTCTCTTTGACAGATAAGTGAACTCTGAAGTGAAATGAAAATGGAGGTTCTCAGGCCAGTGCACAACAAAAATGCACGTTTTAGAGAAAAATAATCAGCTCCAGTTTGAACACCTGAAGGTTGAAGAGATGATCATCATCTTGCAGGCTACATTCTAAACCTGCAAGGAAGTGTAAGACAAGGTCCTTACTATCAAAGAGCTTATGTCAGATCAGGTAAAGAAAAGAATACTAATGATATGGTAAATGGCACTACCTGGTGATGTATGTTAGCTGTCAAGTGAGTATACAAGGTAAGTAGTACTGATTTTCAGAAGAGGATGGGGGCATGTGTTAAATACAATCTGAGGAGTTTGTGCAAAAAGATGTAATGTTTGTACTTAGTGTAGAAGATCAGGATAAACAGTGGAATAACAGCCATTGTTAAAATTCTATAGTGTAAACACAGAAAAAATAAAGGCTGGAAGAGATGAAGTATGGTATATAAAATTATGTGATTGATAAGAAGTAGAACTGAAATATCAATCCAGATTTGACTCAAAAGACTACATTTTTAGTGCTAAGGATCAAACCTGGACTTTGCACATGTTAGGCAATCACCCTATCACTGAGTTACATATACCTCCAGTCTCAAAAGACCATACTTTTTCTTTTTTTTATCATTTCTCTGCAGGGCCACACACAATTAGAGACAAAAGAGGAAAGAAACAGAGTGGTGGATCGGCAAAGACACTAAAGAGAGGCTCTTTCATCAATGAATGTGGTTGGCAGAATAAATATTGCACAGAAGAAACTATGAACTAGATAAAACTGACTGAAAGAAGGATCTTGGTTATCTTAGAGAAAAGCATCTCAGGGATGGAAGTCAATGTTCAAGAAATATGGAGAGGAAAGGAGAAGGATGTGGGTGTGGTATGAACTACAGTATTTAAGACACTGTCTTAGTCATTTTCTTGTTGCCGAGACACAAACTTGACACCCGCAGTTTAAAGGAGAGGTTTATTTTGGTTCACATTTCAGCTTGTGGTTTATAGGCTCCAAAGAAGAATCAGCAGGACAGACAAAGCTTCTGGTAGACAAAGCTTCTTATGTCAAGGCAGTGGGAAGCAGACAGATTAGGGAGGAGGTAGATAAATGCGTCCAGGCCCCCAGTGACCTTCCTGTTCCAACCAGATCCCAGCTCCTAAACAGAACCTTCAGCTATTATCATAACCCAATCACATTCCAAAAGCCCTGCCTTTGAGTGCATGAGGCTTTGTGAGGACATCCAGACATAAACCAAAGCAGACACTGTCAGTGAAAGGTGAGAACAAAAAGACAAGAGATAACAGTTGGTAAGGTAAAATAAGGCTAACCTATCAGTGATCTTTCCAGCTCCCAAGGACCTGGCTAAAAAAAGGTATTCTACACACCTGGTGTAGCACACATCTATTATCTCAACTACTGAGGAGGCTGAGGCAGGAGGACTGTCAGTTTGAGGCTAGCCTGAATGATTTAAAGAGATCCTGTTGCAAAACAAAAAATAAAAAGGGCTAAGAACATAGCTCAGTGCCAGAACACTTGCCTTGCACATGCAAAACCCTCTGTTTAATTCCTAATATCAAACCAAACCAAACCAGACTAGACCAAAAAAAAAAAAAACCCTAAAACATCTAAACATAATTTGAGCTCCAGAGAATCCTTCTTTTAACAATCAGTCAAATAGCTATAATAGGTTACTATTTTGATAAACAAGAACTCCCTCTGTGTCTTGTGACGTCTGTCAGGGCAAACTTATTCTCTTCTGCCGACTCTAGTCCTTCCTTATGTATGGTGGCCAGTTGTAGCTTATTACTGGATATTGCTACCTGTAGGCTGTTCCATGCCCCAGAGTTTCTCCTCCTGGTTTCTCTTCATGTTCAAATACCATCTCCTTTGATCATCTTCTCTAACAGCAGTCTGAGTGCCAACCTTTGCTCTGTGTCCACACCCTGTCACAGCACCTTCTTCTCCCTTATGACTACTGGCATTTCTGTTGTTCTCACACAAACCACACACTCTTGTGGGAATAGAATGCAGTTTTCCTTTTTGGCTTCCCAATGCCAAACACGGAGCCTGACCAGAGAAGGCCCCAGTAGAGTCTTAATTAGTCAAAGAGTAGATGAAGGGGAGTAGAACCCAAGGCATCAAGCAATACTGTGTTTGTCCAATCAATCCCTCTGTCATCCTGGAAGGACAAGCTAAGTACTCAGCCAGTGGCACTTAAATTTAAAATAAGTTCCTCACCCTCAACATAATGTCCTCTTAATCTCCAGAAACTAAAAATAGAAAATTTTAAACCTGGTAATCCCTTTGTAGCATAAGTCTCTGAAAAACAAATGAAAGCAGAAATAAGCATCCTATCCCCTCCCCACCACTAGGGGTTGAACCCAGAGCCATGGTACTGAGATACATCGCCAGCCCTTTTTAAATTTATTTTATTTTGAGATAGGATCTTGTTAAGTCTCTCAGGCTGACTCCAACTTGTGATTCTATCTCAGCCTCCTGTCTCAGCCTCTCAGACTGCAGGGATTACAGACTTGTACCTCTACCCCATGGATAAGGAAACTAAGGCAGGAAGCTGTGCGAGTAATTACAAGAAACTCATCTTTTATACTTGCACCTCTCAAGTTTTGAATGGTCTGCTCAGGCTGTGCTGAGTTTCTAAGACTCACCTGTGACTCTTTCTGTGTCCCTCCACAAGCCTCTACAAATATCTACCCCACATCTGGCTCCCACACCACAACCCAATACTCTGCCTTGGTCACAACTGACCCTATACCAAATACATACTTATCTGCAAAAACTTCATCCAATTAAAAAAAAAAAACTCTTTTCAAATACTATTATAAATCTTCCTATAAATGGTCCTGTTCCCATTCCATAGGTCAAAATCTGAGCCACCACAGGGAAAGGGCTTGTTCTGTAGAAGCTTCCACAAACAACAGATGAATTAGAATCATGATACACACGTGATTTGATGAGGTTGAATTTGCCGAGTTTATTTTCTTTAATCCATGTGAGATGAGTCAGAATTGTTTACCTGATGTCTGTCCCCTAAATTTTGAGCATTCAAATGTATATTTTGCACCATGAAATTTCAGTTCTGTTTATCTACAAATCCCAAGCAAAGTGTGATTTTCAGGTAAGAAGGCTTCTGATTTGTACACTATAAGGCAGTTTGGCATTTGAAATGCCATAGTGCAGTGTGGTTAGGGTGCCACAACAATCAAAATTAAGGAAGGGGTGGATGACACCCCACTTTTCTAAGACATATGTGGCAATTACATCCAATTTGAGAAGTTAAACTTCAAATGCTACAGTATTTGTGCTGAGAATAAAACTGAGCCACAAATCTGAGATGACAGTCGAAGTCCAGAGAGAAGAGCAACTCCAGTATCATTGTATCAGCCCTTTTGAGTTTACCATATACCAAAAATGTGATGGAACCAGGCGAGGTGGCTCATACCTGCCAACTCAGCACTCAGGAGGCCAAGGCAGAAGGATTTCTGGGCTACATAGTCAGTTCAAGTCCGGCCTGGACTAAATAGCAAAACCCTATCCCGATCAACCAATCAATCACTTTGGGTTTTTTTGTCTTTTTGAGTCAGGGTCTTGCTATGCAGTTCAGACTGGCCTTGAGCTCACTTTGTAGCCCAGGCTGGTCTCAAACTTCAACAATCCTCCAGCCTCAGCCTCCTGAGTGATGGGATTACACGTGTACACCATCACATCCTCAATTTTTTAAAATGTGATGTTACTGGGTTAGGTGTGATTTGCCAAACCACAGTTTTATGGATATACTATATAATGTTGGTATCAGGTTAGACATAGTTTTTTATCTCCAAACATTTATCATTTCTGTATGGTGAAAACATTCAAATTCCTTCCTCTTAGTGCTATTGAGTAGTCCCTTTAGAAATGGCTCACTAATTAACTATATTATATACACAAGCAGACCACTATGTGCAAAGTTTAAAAAGAAGGTTTTTTCAAGAGAAATCAAAATGGCCAACCAATGAGCAACAAAATACAAAGCTTCCTGGGAGAAACAACTCATATGCCAGAATAAAACACCCTGGAGAGACCCAGACAGAGGGATATGGATCCTCTTGACACAAGAAGAAATTAAAATGTAAAAAATCTCGTGAAATACGTTGGGACTACAACTGGAACAGCTAAAAATTACAGGACACAGCGTTTTCGCGGCGACCCACCAAGTTTGCACTGGCCTGAATCTGTGCCAGCTTGAATGTGTGCCGGCCGGCAGAGCCACCCAAACTCATTCCCACCACCACTAACGGGAAGCACAGCAGTGCTGAAGTCAGGGGTTGGTGAGTACAATGGACATCAGAGCCAAAAAAGGGACCTTCATTAATCCACGGTCATTGCTGGGAATGAGACCCCACCCCCACAGGAAGGGCGCAACCAAATGAGCAACATGTTGGAATCAGGCAGGAAGAGCCTGAACGGGGAGTGACAGTGACTTCAGTTGGTTGCTCCCTCCCCAGAGCAGATTCATGGGATTTGCTTGGAGTGGGCCGCACCCCTGGCCGGGACCCAATGAGCCATCCCAAATTGATTCCCTGAGCCTAGCACACACTAACCGGGTGAAGGCCCCTGAAGTTTGGCTGGCCTGGTGGGGAGGGGCAGGCATATGCAGCCACTGCTTACACCTCAGTGACAAGAGCAGTCAGGAGAGGGCAGAGGTCCCTTGCCAGCATGCTTCAGAGGAAATGTGGCCAACAGGGAAGGGGGCTGGGACCTGCACTGTAACCTGTGTGGAGGAAGCCAGGACCATGACAGGAGAGAGAGGCAGGAGGAGGCCACCGGCCCAGAACCCTGAGAGCCCTGATGCAGGAGAAGGAAAAACAAGGGAGACAGAGGGCGGCAAACATGCAACATCAGACATGGCTTCAATGGACATTAAGAGATATCTTCGGGACCTTATAGACAAGCTCAAAACTGAAATATTAAATCAGGTAAAGCAAGATATGAGTAGAGCAATACAAGAAATGCTCTCAGGAAGCATCTCTCAGGAAGATACAGATGGAAGAAGGGAGGAACACAAAAAAAGGAGAGAAATATTCGATAAAGAATATAAAGAAAATACAGAATACATGAAGCAGATTCAGACTACCAGGAAGTTAAAAACTCCATTGAAAGCTGGCAAAACTCCTTAAAAGAAACTAAGGATAGGCTATCAGAACTTGAAGACAAGTTGCAATGTGTGACCATGAAAAGAAAGATCTCTTAAAAATAACAAGGAAACAGGCAGTAGCAATACAAAGGCTAGAAGATGACAAGAGAATCTACAATTTAAGAATAAGAAATGTGAACGAAGAAGCAGGAATACATACAGGCGAATTACAGAGGCTATTCACGGAAATAATTAAGGAAAACTTCCCAAGCATGGGAAAAGTAAATGACATTCAGTTATGTGAGGCATACCAAACTCCAGCCACCTACAACCAAAACAGAGCTATATCCAGACATATAACAATCAAGATCCCAGAAATTCAATATAAAAACAGAATATTAAAATCCATCAGAGAAAAGAAACAGATTACCTATAAAGGTAAGCCCATCAGTATCATGGCTAACTTCTCAACACAGACCATCAGATCAAGAAGAGCTTGGAGCGAAGTATTCCAAGCCCCAAAAGAAAATAACCTCTAGCCCAGATTGATGTACCCTGCAAAACTTTCACTAGAAATTAATGGAGAAACAAGATGCTTCCATGAAAAAGAGGAACTGGGCGAGTTTGTGACCACCAATCCAACCCTACAGAGAATTCTGAAGTACATTCGAGAGAGAGAGAAAAAAATACCAGGATTTTAGGAACAGTGGCAGAAAGGCCTCAATGAGTGGGGCAGGCAGTAGAATGAAGGAGAACACTAGAAAAATAGGCAGAAAAGTAGCATAGCAGAAATGAGGCAGAGAAGGATAACTAGAAACTCTAACATAGATGGCCTTGGTATGCTATATTGTTAATAGTGCACCAGGATTTAAAACCCACATTACTCACACTACTCTGCTTAGATGTATTATATTCTGTTCCAGTCATTCTACCTGTACTAGATTTGAGGGCACAGACAGCAGTCCTGAAAATAACAGGATACAGTATGGTAATCATCCTTAATTTCCTATTAATTTAATCTAAAGCTCTGTAAAACCTACACTGTTTTACCATGATTGATCGTAATTGAATCTGGTTTGTTGGATCGTGGTTTTGCATTGATAGATTTTATTCAAAGCTGTTATGATTGATAGTATCAAGTCTGAGAGTATAGGCAACTGCACTTAAGATGACAAGATCCACTAGAATATCCACTCTGGTTTGATTATTACCTGCCTTTGAAGTTTTATACTGTCTACAATGTTTTATTTTTACTAATATTGTTATGTACTGCTATACTCAATTATACTGCTATATTCAATTATGCCTGTTGATATAAACATTCTGTTGAAGATAGCAAGAAACAACATGTAATCATTGTAGATCACCTTGTACCGTGGTTTTATGCGACTTTTTGGTTTCATGTTTTTATAGGAATTTGTTTTGTGTTGTCTTGCTAAGTTTCATTTTTCTCTCTAATACAGAAAGGATAGAAATACATGTAGAGATTCATGCATGCGTAGCTGTTTACACTCTCACTGTTTGAATACCTACTTTGTATGCTTTAATTTTGTAACTTGAACAACTATTTCTAAGAGGACAATATGTAAATTATCAACTAGTGATTTCTTATTGTTTATCTTTTTTTTGAAATTCCATATTATCTCTACCCTTTACATGCTTTTGTTTCTCTTTATATAAAAAAAATTTTTTTTGAAAGTAAAAGGAGGAACAGAAAAAAAGAAAATTATACTACAGGTCCTTCTTGCCTTGAACAAAGAATAGGATGAGACAAGCCAAAACTGGCATCAAAAGTTATTTGAAAAATGAGGGGTGAAGGTATAAGGGAAAACTGGCTCATGTCAAACAAAAGAGGAAAAGATAAAAATGGCAAAAGATAAAAATATGCCTTGCTCAAAAGACACAGAGTGCTCCACTCTGAAGAGTCATGATAGCAGGCTCCTTCTGCCATCTGTGTCCTTACATGAGGTCTACATCTTGTGGAAACCTGCCAGAAGTTCTACATACAGGGTCCTGGGAATTACTTGGTGCTGTCCTGGGGTCTTGTAATTGATGGGTCCTGTTTATTTCCCCAGCCAGTTATGCCACCCCCTACCTCCTATCTCACTAGCTTTTTGAAATTTATTTTAAAGTCAACCTACTGTGTAATAGCACACAAGGACTTCTTAGTTCTAATTAGAAATACTATCTAGCTTAGTACCCACTGATCAACTTTCCCTCATCCCTGACTACTCTCCTCAGTCTCTAGGAATTTTCATTCTTCTATCAATGAATCAATCTTTTTTATCTCATATTAATGAGATGCCTGTGTGCCTGGATTATTTCACTTAGCATAATGAGTTCTGGTTGCATTCATGTTGTTGCAAATGACAAGATCTCATTCTTTTTATGGCTGAATAGTATTCTATTGCATCTGTCCACCACATTTTCTTTATTCATTCATCAGCTGATGGCCACTTAGATGGTTTCCATGTTTTGGCTCTTGTGACTATTGCAGCAGTGAACATGACAGTGCAGAAGCCTCCTCAGCAGACTGAATTTTTTCTACCAAGGAGTGTATTCTGGATCTATTTTTATTTTATTTTTTAAATTTCATTTTTGTTTTTTTTTTTGTACCAGGGATCAAACTTACAACCTCAAGCATGCCAAGCAGGCACTTATGCCACTGAGCTAAATCCCCAGCCCCTATTTTTTAAATTTTCTACTTAAAGGGCTCAGGATTTAGCTCAGCGGTACAAGTGCTTGCCTGGCAAGTGTGATGTTGTGAGTTTGATCCCCGGTACCAAAAAAAATTTTTTTTCTAATTAAAAACATTTATTTATTTATTTATTGGTGCCAGGATCGAACTCGTGATCTCCTGCTTGCCAGGCAGGCGCTTATGCCACTGAGCTAAATCTTTGGCAGAGAAAAAGACTGGGCTGACCAGGCACCTAACCTGCTGAACCAGACACTCACTCGGTCAGTTATTTATTTATTTATTTATTTATTTATTTTTATTTAAAGAAAAAAAAAACAGAGGGTAGAAATAATACATAATTTCAAAAAAAGTATGAAATCACTAGTTGATAATTACATATTTTCCTTTTAGAAGTATTGTTCACGTTACATAAGTAAAGCATACAAGTGGACATGTAAACAGTGAGACTGCAAACAGTTTTGTTCACCTACCCAACCAAAACTTAGTAATATGGTTATCAATCTTACACACTTAAACATACATGCAGTTATATCCTTTAGAGTACTTTCTTTTCCTCTCTTTTTTAAATTTATTTTTTATTATTTTAAGAGAAAGAAATGAAAATTTTAAAAAGACAAAATAGAAAAAACAAGAAGAAAAGTAGAATACAGAGTTTAAAAAATTAACATCATAAAATCACTAGTTGATACATTACCTATTATTAACTTAACAATAGTTGTTAAAGTTACAAAGTCAAAGCATAAAAAGTGGCTAGACACTCAAACATTGACAGTACAAACACTTCTGTTCAATGATCTAACAAAAGCTAGTAATATGGTCATCTATTTACACACTATACATACCGTTATATCCTTTAGAGCACTTTTCTTCTCTTTCACTTTTACAATATCTTTTATATCTATTATACTTTTATATCTATTATACTTTTTGGATACCATTGTTCTGTCTGTTCTTATTATTTTTTACACTAGTGAGACAATGTGATATTTACTAATGTGAGTCTTGTTTATTTCACTAATGAGGATATTCTCAAGTTGCCTCCATTTACCAATAAAGGCCTCAATATCATTCTTTTTTATAGACAAGTAGTATTCCATTGTATTAAAATACCACATTTTTTTCATCCATTCTGAGGTTGGTGGGCATTTTGGTTATTTCCAAGAATTAGCTATCACAAATTGTGCTGCTATGAACATGGGTGCACATATATCACTGTGACATGACCTTTTCAATCTTTCTGGGAAAATACCCAGTAGAGGAATAGCTGGATTGAATGGAACTTCCAATCCTAATTTTTTGAAGAATCTCCATACTGACCTCCACGGTGGTTGCAGTCTGCACTCCCGCCAACAGTGGAGAAGTGTTCCTTTTTCCCTGCAGACTCGCCAACATTTGTTATCAGTTATTTTTTTGATGGCAGCTATTCTTTCCAGGGTGAGATGAAATCTCAATGCTATTTTAATTTGCATTTCCTGAATGACCAGTGATGGTGAACATTTCTTCATATATTTATCTGCCATTTGTATATCTCCATCTGAGAACTGTGAGTTCATCTCTGATGCCCATTTTTGAAGAGGGTCTTTGAATTTGGAGGGCTTGATTTTTTCAGTTCTTTATATGTTTAGGATATAAGTCCTTTGTCTGAGGGATTGTTGGCTAAAATTCTTTCCCATTCTGTGGGTTTTCTTTTCATTTTGTTGGTGATTTCTTTTGAAGTACAAAAACTTTTTAGTAATATGAGATCCCAGTTGTTGATTCTTTGAAGTATTTCTCGTGCAGTTTGCATTTTATTCATGAATTCTGTCCCTACCCCTATGTCTCCAAGATTTTTACTTACTTTGTCTTCCAGTAGATTTAGTGTTTCTGCTTTAATATTTAGATCCTTGATCCATTTTGACTTTAGTTTAGTGTATGGTGATAGGCATGGGTCTATTTTCAGTCTTCAGCATGTGGATAGCCAATTTTTCCAACACCATTTATTAAAGAGGCTATCTTTTTTCCAGTGAACATGTTTAGCCCCTTTGTCAAATATAAAGTGACTGAGTGTCTTTGTAGTAGTACTTGCATCTTCTAATCTGTTTCATTGATCCTCAGGTCTATTTCTTTGCCAGTACCATGCTGATTTTATGACTGTTGCTTTGTAATATTGTTTCAAGTCAGGAATTGAGATGCCTCCTGTCTTGTCTTTGTTGCCAGAATCACCTTTGCTATTCTAGGTTTCTTCTGTTTCCAAATGAATTTTAGGAATGTTTTCTCTAGATCTGTAATGTATGCTGATGATATTTTGATTGGGATTGCATTAAATCTGTATAACAGTTTTGGGAGTATGGCCATTTTCACAGTGTTGGTTCTTCCTAACAAAGAGCAAGGAATATCCTTCCATTTTCTAATATCTTCTTCAATCTCCTTTTTTAGAGTAGTATAATTTTCAGCATATAGGTCTTTGACATTCTTGGTTAGGTTGATTCCTAGGTATTTCATCTTTTTAGATGCCATTGTGAAGGTGATATTTACATAATTTCTCTCTCAGTGAGTTTTTTGTTTGTGTACAGGAATGCTATTGATTTTTGAGCATTGACTTTGTATCCAGCTATGCTGCTGAATTTGTTTATTACCTCTAATAGTCTTTTAATGGAGTTTTTGGGGTCTTCTATGTATAGTATCATGTCATCTGCAAATAATGATAATTTAACTTCTTCTTTTCCTATTTTAATGCCTTTTATTTCTCTCTCTTGTCTGATTGCTCTGGCTAAAATTTCCAGAACTATATTGAATAGGAGTGGTGATAGTGGACATCCTTGTCTTGTTCCTGATTTTAGAGTGAAGGCTTTCAGTTTTTGTCCATTTAGTATAGTGTTGGCAGTTGGTTTGTCATAGATGGCCTTTATGAGATTGAGGTACATACCTTCTATTCCAAGTTTCTGTAGGGTTTTTATCATGAACAAGTGTTGGACTTTATCAAAAGCTTTTCCTGCATCTATTGAAATGACCATGTGGTTTTTGTTTTTGGCTTTGTTGATGTGGTGTATTACATTTATTGATTTGCATATGTTAAACCATCCCTGCATTCCTGGAATAAATCCCACTTGGTCGTGGTTTATAATCTTCTTAATGATTTGCTGCATTCTATTTGCCAATTTTTTTTTTTTTGTACCAGGGATTGAACTCATGACTGTGTGCTTGCAAGGTAGGCACTTATGCCACTGAGCTAAATCCCTGGCCTTTATTTGCCAATATTTTATTAAGAATCTTTGCATCAATGTTCATTAGTGAGGTTGGTCTATAGTTTTAGTTGGGTCTTTCTCTGGTTTTGGTATCAGTGATACTTGTCTCCAAGAATGAGTTAGGGAGGACTGCTTCTCTTTCAATTTCATTGAAGAGTTTAAGGAGTATTGGTGTTAAATCTTCTCTAAATTTTTTATAGAATTTAACTGTGAATACATCAGGACATGGGCTTTGTTGGTAAGTTTTTAATTATGTTTTCAATTTCAGTAGTTGATATTGGAACTTTCAAAATTGCTATATCTTCTTGGTTGAGCTTTGGTAGTTCATATGTTCCTAGAAATATGTCCATTTCCTCTGTGTTTTCCACCTTATGTGAGTAGAGATTTTCAAAGTAGGTGTTCATGATCTTTTGAATTTCCATGGGATCTGTAGTAATTTCCTTCTTTTCAGTCCTTGTTGTGTGGATTTGAGTTTTTTTCTTTTTCTTGATAAGGTTGGCTAGGGGTTTATCAACTTTGTTTATTCTCTCAAAAAAACAGCTTTTTGATTCATTAATTCTTTGTATTTTTTTGTTTCAATTGCATTAATTTCTGCTCTAATCTTTATAATTTCCTCTCTTCTATGAGCTTTGGGTTTGACTTGCTCTTCCTTTTGTAGAAGCTTGAGATGTAGCATTAGGTTATTTATTTGTGTTTGTTCCATTTTCTTGATGTGACTATTTATTGCTATATATTTCCTTCTTAGGACTGCTTTCATTGCATCCCATAGGTTATGGTATGTTGTATCTGCATTTTCACTGTGTTGTAGGTATTGTTTTATTTCCTCTTTAATCTCATCTGTAACCCACTGGTTATTCAGAAGGTTGTTGTTTAATTTCCATGTACTTATGCAGGTTTTGCAGGGGTTTTTTTGCCATTGATTTCCAATTTTAGTGCATTATGATCAGATATTATGTATGGGATAATTTCTCCCCCTTTACATTTAGTTAAGAATGCTTTATGGGTTAATATATGGTCTATTTTGGAGAATGACACATGTGCAGCTGAGAAGATTATATATTTTGATGTGGTTGGGTGGAACACTCTGTAAACATCCACTAAGTCCATTTGCTCACAGGTATGATTCAATTCTGTTATTTCTTTGCTGACTTTTTGTCTAGTTGACCTATCTCTTTGTGACAGTGGGATGTTAAGACCTCCTATTACAATTGTGTTCTTGTATATTTGGTTTTTCATGTCCATTAATATTTGTCTTCTATAGTTGGGTGCTCTTGTATTTGGTGCATATATATTTATAATTGTTAGTTCTTCCTCTTGTAGTTTTCCACTAATAAGTATGTAGTGGCCTTCTTTATCTCTTTTAATCCTTTTAGGTTTGAAGTTCACTTTGTCTGCAAACAGAATAACTACCCCTGATTTTTTCTGGGTTCCTGTTGCATGGAATACTGTTTTCCATCCTTTGACTTTTAATCTATGAGTTTCTTTTTGAGTCAAATGTGTTTCTTGTATACAGCATATTGTGGGATCCTTTTCTTGATCCATTCCGTCAATCTGTTTCTTTTGATAAGTGAATTGAGGCCATTTATATTTATGGATATCACTGATATGTGCTGGCTTGACTTTGCCATGTTGTGTTCCTATTGTTGGTTTCCTGCTTTTCTCCCTTGTTTAATTTCTTGTCCAGCCCGGTGGTTTCTTTCTGTTGTTGTTCTGGAGATTGTGGTCATTTTTATCTCTATCTAGCATGTCTTTCAGCACTCTTTCTAAGGTTGGTTTGGTGGACATGAATTTCTTCAGTTTTTTTTTGTCATGGAAGTATCTTGTTTCTCCATTAAATTTGAAAGACAGTTTTGCTGGGTACATCAGTCTGGGTTGAAAGTTGTTTTCTTTTAGGGTTTGAAATACTTCACTCCAAGCTGGTCTTAACCTGAAAGTTTGTGCTGAAAAGTCTGCTGTGATTCTAATAGGCTTTCCTTGATAGGTGAGTTGTGTCTTTTCTCTAACAGCTTTTAGTATTCTGTTTTTAAGCTGTATTCTGAGATCTTATTTATTATATGTCTGGGAATAGATTTAAGTTGGTTATGACTGTTTGGTGTTCTATATGCCTCACTTATTTGTATATCAGATTTTTTTCCCCATGTTTGGGAAATTTTCTACCATTACTTCTATAAACAGCTTAGTTATGTCCTTTGCATTGTCTCCTGCCTCCTCACTGACGCCTATTAACCTTACATTGTTTCTCCTGGCATCATCTTGAAGCTGCTGGATTGTCATTTCATGCTGCTTTGTTGTTTTTATAAGTTCTACTCTTTCATGATCGCTATCTGTGATCCTGTCCTCAAAGTCTGATATTCTATCCTCAGCTTCATTTAAATGGTTTTGCCAGCTTTCAATACAATTTTTTGTTTCTTGGATATCTCTTTGGATTTGTTTCATGGATTCTGATTGTTTTCTGCATTGTTCATTCAGAGTTTCAATCAATTGCCCATGCTCCTGTATTTTTTTTTATCTATTTCTTCTATAGCTATGTTGAGCAACTCATTTACTAAGGATGTTATTCTGTCTTTACATAAGACATTATTTCTAATTTGAGTTCCTCTATAGCCTCATGGATTTGTTTCTTTACTTCATTTGCTATCTTTTCAGAGATTTCTGGTATATGATTCTTAAAGTCTTCTATTTCATTGTTGCCTGTACTTGCTCCTGATGGACTAGATGTTTGAGATTGCATTTTGCCTTTTTGTTTAGTCATTTTCACCTTTTGGGTAAATATCTGTTCTTTCTATCCCAATGGTCACAACTGTCCATAGTGTGAGTTTTAGGGTCCTACTGAGTGGTTGATGTTTGTCAAATTGCTGGGTACCACAATGAAGAAGAGATCCAGTCACTTGAATTCCTCCTACAGGGTCTATTGGGTGAGTCCTATATACTTTCTGGGATAACTAGCCTAGAAGTATTGATGTAGGTTAACTCTTAGTTCCTGCTGTTGCCATATCTTCAGGTTGTTGCAAGTCACCAGATCTTCCTGGCTATAGTGTTTGTGTCAGCTGAGGCCCTATTATGTCACTGGGGGTCTCACAAGCTCTTTTAATTTTCTCTAAGGGTCATTGGCGCACTCCTCAACCTGTCTGATGTTCTCTATGTAGGGGAGGGAATTACCCACTCTCTTGCCAGGTTTGCCAAGGTCTTATAGTTGGAGGGAGTTTCACTTCTGCTCCTATTTACTCACTGCAGGCCTAGGGGCAAACTCACCACACTGACTGGACCCTGCTGGGGTCTTCTGTTTGGGTGAGAGGTTCCTGAGTGTCTCATCCAGCCAGCATGGTAATCCACTGTAGTCCAAGGTTCCAATGTTCCCAGTGGAAGGGCGGGCCCAGCAGTGGCAGTCCCAGGCGGCTTAGGCATGTAGTGGGCTTACCCGATGTTCCTGGTGGAAGTGAGGTCTCAGCAGCGGCAGTCCAAGCAACTAAGGCCTGCTGAGGGCTTCCACAATGTTCCTGGCGGAACAGCGGGCCCAGCGGTGGCAGTCCCAGGCAGCTTCTTCCACAATGTTCCCAGTGGAAGGGCGGGCCCAGCGGCGGCATTGACAAGCCTATTTATTTATTTTTGCCCTATTAGTAATTGAACCTAGATCCTTGTACTTATCAGGCAAACATTATACCATCAATCTACACACCCCACCCACCTAATAGTTCTGTGCTTAATTTTTCAAGTAACTTCCATACTGTTTTCTATAATGGTTGCCCTAATTTACATTTCTGTCAACAAGTGAGAGCATTCCTTTCTTTCTACATTCACTCCAGTACTTGTTATATTTTCTTTCTTATTTTTTTCTCATTACAGTAATCAAACCTCCAGGGCTCCACAACATATGCTAGGCAAGTGCTCTACCACTGAGCTACCTCCCCAAGCCCCCCACAAAAGGTAGGAGGGAAGGAGAGAGAGAGAGAGAAAGAGAAAGAGAGAGAGAGAATGAACCACTTGGTTTCCATTCACTATCCTCCTGGCATCCACATACATTTCTCTGCAGTAACATTATGTGACATTATGTATCTTCACTTAAACTTTACATTTCAGTTTGATTTATTTAGGGTTTTTGTATCTTCTTGGTTCAGATTTGGTAATTTATATGTATCTAGGAATTTGTTCATTTCTTCTGCATTTTCCATCTTATTAAAATATAAGTTTTCCAAGTAAGTATAAATGATCTGGATTTCTGCAGAGTCCATTGTGATTTCACCCTTTTAATTTCTAATTGTGTGGATTTGAGTATTATCTTTCCTTTTTTGATAAGGTTGGACAAGAGTTTGTGGATTTTATTTAATCTTTCAAACAACCAACTCTTTGATTCATTGGTTCTTTGTACTTTTTTTTTTTTGTCTCCAGTGTGTTAATTTTTGCTTTGATCCTTATAATTTCCTCCCTTGTACGAGTTTTTGGTTTAGCCTGCCATTTTTCTAGAAGTTTGAGGTTCAACAGTAAGTTGTTTATATGCACTTGCTCTGGTTTCTTGATATGGATATTTACTGCCATGAATTTCCCTCTTAAGACTGCTTTCATTGTGTCCCACAAGTTTCGGTATGTTGTATTGTTGTCATTGTTCAACTGTAAAAACTGTTTAATTTCTTCTTGAATTTCATCTTTGACCCATTGGTTCAGTAGGGTGCTATTTAATTTCCATGTATTTATGAAGTTCTTGTGGTTTCCTTTGGCATGGATTTCCAATTTCATTGCACTGTGTCTGATAGTATGCATGGGATAATTTCAGTTCCTTTGCATTTACTTAAGCATGTTCTATGAGCCAGTATATGGTCTATTTTGGAGAATGTCCCATATGCAGCTGAGAAGAATGTGTATTCTGATGTTGTGGAGTGGAACACTCTATATAAATCTATGAAGTTCATTTGCTCAAAAGCTTGATTTAGTTCTAATATTTCATTACTGATTTTTTTGTCTAGTTGATCTGTCTTTTTGTGACCGTGGGGTATTGAGGTCTCCCAGTACAATCGTATTAGGGCTTATTTGAGTTTTCATGTCCTTCAGTAATTGTTTTATATAGTATTGTATTAGGGCTTATTTGAGTTTTCATGTCCTTCAGTAATTGTTTTATATAGTTGGGTGCATTGGTATTTGTTGCATATATATTTTTGATTGTTATCTCTTCCTCTTGGATTGTTCCCTTTACAAGGATGTAATGACCTTCCTTATTTCTCTTAATCAGCCTTGGTTTGAAATTGTCAGAAATAGAATAGCTACCCCTGCTTTTTTCTGGGTTCCTATTGCATGAAGTATTGTTTTCCATCCTATGAGTTTTAGTCTGTAAATTTCTTTTTGAATTAAATGTGTTTCTTGCATGCAGCATGTTGTTAGATCTTGTTTCTTGATCCATTCTGCCAGTCTGTGTCTTTTTACTGGTGAATCGAGATCATTAAAATTGATGGTTACAACTGATACATACTAACTTATCCTTGTCATGTTATTTTCTTGTTGTTGGCTCTCCTATTTTCCTCCTCCTATTTAATCGTTTATCTTGCCTGGTGGGTTCATTCTGTTGAGGTTCATGAAGTTGTAGTCTTTGTTATCTCTCTCTAGAATGTCCTTCAAAACATATTGTAGTGCTGGTTTAGTGGTTATAAATTTCCTCAGATATTCTTTGTTATGGAAGTATCTTATTTCTCCATCAATTTTGAAAGATAGCTTTGTGGGATACATGAGTCTGGGTTGAAGGTTGTTTTCTTTTAGATTTTGAAATACTTCACTTCAAGCTCTCTTTGACTTGAGAGTTTGTGCTGAGAAGACAGCTGTGATTTTAATGGGCTTTCTTTTATAGGTGATTTGTTTCTTTTCCCTAACAGCTTTTAAGAGTTTATTCTTGCATTGAATTTCTGGAATCTTGACTACAATATGCCTGGCTGTAGATATTTTTTGGTTGTGGCTAATTGGAGTTCTATATACCTCATTTATTTGTATGTCAAATTCTTCTTCTCTACCAGGGAAGTTTTCTGCCATGACATCTGTGAACAGTTTTTAAATGTCATTTGTGTTATCTCCTGCTTTTTCATTGACTCCAAACAATCTTAAGTTATTCTTCTTTGTTTCATCTAGCAGCTGCTGGATTAACTTCTCATGGCACCTTACTATTTTTGAGAAATCTTTTTTCTTTCATGATCACTAACTGCAAGCCCATCTTCTATATCTGAGATCTTGTCCTCACACTGGCTTAATCTGCTTTGAATACTTTTGATGGAATTTTTATTCTCCTGCATATCTGCTTGAATCTGTCTTAGGTATTCTATTTCTTTCCTATGCTGGGCATTCATGGTTTCTATAATTTTCTTAAGTTCATCTATTTTTTTGGCTGTATCTGCTCTAGCATGATCTTTATTTTGGATACCATTTTTGTAGTTATCTGAGAGATTATTTCTCATTTGATTATTTCAAGAGCCTCATTCAATGGCTTTTGTTTTTACCACTTCAGAGAGGTCAGGTTGGGAGGCTTTTGAGTTGACCCATTTCATTGCCCCATGGATTTGCCTTTGGTGAACTGGATGCCTGGGGTTGCATTTTGTTTAAATATCTTTTCATTTTCTTTTCTTTTTAAAGTTTAATTCCTGGGGTGATGCTTGTAAATTGCCTGTAGTGGGTTACTTTATGCCAGTATTTAGGAACCTTACGTGATGATTATTTCTCTGAGGTAAATTCCAGGTGTAGCTGGTTTGGGGGTTTTGTGTTAGTTGGAAGAGCCTGCCTCTTCAGTTTGTTGAAAATTAAGAAGTTGCTGCTTATTTGGCCCAGTCCCTGGTTCTTTGACACTGTGCTACAATACTTTCTGTGACCCTTAGTCAATCTCAGTCATGGAATACCAGGTGTGAACAGCTATTTAGAATAATTATGTCACTTATGGCTATAGTGGTACCAATACAGTCAAACAGACTAGAAAATAATAAACTGAGCTACCCATTAATTTGTCACTTTTAACTGTATGAGCTGGATTCATGGTTATATAATAAAATCTAAAACAAACCAGAAAACTATATGTAGAATACAAGTTTTTTTTTTTTTTGTGGGGTTTTTTTGGCACTGGGGATTGAACTCATGACATTGCATTTGCTATATTCCAGCCTAGTATACAAGTTCTTAATATGTCATTTTTGCCCTCAAGGGTTAAAATTTAAAATAGATTAAGGAGAAAATAGAGAAGCTGATGAAGAGGAAGAGATTAGAAGTAAGGTTGGAGGAAAAAGGGGAACCACACTTACTTTGGGAAACTGATGCAGAAGGCTGTAGGGAAAGAGACAAGAAAGAGATAAAAAGAACAGAACAGAACCACAACCACAAAGAGGCTAGAAACCACATTCACACTTACATAAAAACAAGATCAAACAATGAAGGACGGGGAAAATATAGAAGAAAAAGTAAAAAACAAATGACAGAGAGGGAAAAAAAGTCAGTCCATTTCTGGGTTTGTTCAGATTTATCTCTACTCTCACTGGCAGACAGCCAGTGAAAGCAGGGTCCTGGTCCATGGCAATCTATTCCAGCAAGCCAGCAGTAGCTTTGTAGCAGAGTAGAAGATAATCTCAGAAAACCTGCATTTTCTGGTTGAGAACAATTGCATTGGTTCACCACTACCAAGCACCTTCTGAGAGTCTAAGCTCTTCTGGGAGCCACTAGATGGGACCAGTTGCAGTTTTGAGTTCTGATCTCAGCTATACTGCCTCCAAGATGGCTCCAGGCCAATTGCTCTCTCCCATGGGAAGACTCAGCCCTTTGCAGTCTGCTGTTCCTCTCCACTGCTGTGTCTGTCCCCCGAGGCCTCTGGGGTTGCCAGCCCTCACTCTGTGTCCACGGGTTCAAACTTCTCTCTCGCAATGAGTTCCATCTCAGGGAGAAGGCACCACCGACTACCTTCTTCTTCACTGAAGTTTCTTTCCATGGGCTTCAATTCATGCTCTGGATTCTTCCTGGGTCCAGGGACCCACTTCTTTCTTTCTTGTCTGCTTCATTTTGCTATATTCCAGCATCTGGATGACAACTCTCCAAGAGGTTTTTTCTCTGCTGCTTACCACTCCATCATCTTAGGTCCTGTCTAGATTCCAGTTTGATTTAAGAAGGTCATTCCAAAACTATTTCCTTCTTTAGCTTGAAGTTCTGGAAATAATAGGGAGGTTGCATTTTCCTCAAGAGCCAGTACTCTATATTAAATGTATCATATCCTGAGAGTACTCACAGTACTTACTCTTTGTCTATAATGGGTATTCTGTTAATCTTGCTGATGAAGAACCTCTCTGAGAAAATCAGCAGACTTTACACGTTTGAATTGTTGCCACATGATCATTTACATTGGTTTAGGAAACATATTACACCACTTCAGAGAAAAATAATTTGATCCTACCATGCTTTTGTTTTATTAAAGACAAAACTTTTATGCTATGTCAGAAAAAGAGAGGTGATGCTTGTTACCAATATAATCCTTGGGCTTTCTGAATGAACAGAGTTATAGAAATGAGGCTGCATCTGAGTAAATACATCAGTCCAGTTGCAGGCTCAGCTTTTTTTAGGGCCTTGTGAGTAACCATAACATTTTCTTAACAACCATTACCAAATGAAGTAGGAGAAAGTATTCTTGTGCCAAGATGCAGATAACTTTATTACATTTACATAAAAATGTATTAACAAGTTCCTTACAGGGCATGGTAATGCTGATCTGTAATCCTAGCTCTTGGGAGGCTGAGGCAGGAGGATCATTGGGAGTTCGAAGTCAGCTTGCACTACATAGTGAGACTGTCATAAACAAAGAAAATCCTTTTTCATGATATGTATCTAACCTTTATGACTTCAAGAGGTAAATATTATTTCTATTATTGACATTTCAGAGATGAGCAAGGTTGGGTAACTTACTCAAGACCATGAATAAAGGAAGGAGCAGGAAAATAAGCCACATCCACTTAGGTCTCTCTTTCTTTCCCTTCTCAGTATATTTCTCTTGCCTCTACCTTCCAGTGTAATTTGGGACAATCTAATGTTTGAATGATAAGGAAAGAAAAGAGTTCAAGTGTTGACTGAAGAAGAAAATAACAAGCATAAGAGCCTTCCAGATGATACTATCTATGTCATATAAAAATTAGATGTGTAGTCCTAAAGTGAGGAGGGGGCTGTGGAAGAGATGGGAAGGAGCATGTCACCAGACAAGTCCACATTGTTAAAATAGGGGATTAAATAAGTAAATTGGAGAGAAGGGACAACTGGCAGAATATTTGTCTAGCTCAAGGCTATGGATTTAATCCTCAGCACCACCAAAAGGGGAGAAAAAAAAACCCAAAAAAACCTGCATAGCTTCACAATATCTTCTACAAAATACTTGATTATGAAGAAACATAGTAAGCTTACAGTGAAGAAACTTGGCAGATACCACCTTAGACAAATAATCAGTATTAACAATCATCAGAAATTATACACGTCAGTATCATGTACCCCAGATAAAAGTACTGAGAAATATCTGATATTCTTACCAGAAGACCTGTAACTTCAATAACAAAACATACTCAGACAAATCCAAAGTGAAGGACTTTCTACCAAATTCCTGACCAGTATAATTCAAAAGTTTCAAGGTCTTGAGAGGCAAGGAAATGTGGAGGAATTACAAGAGACTAAGGAAACACATCTGTTGCATGCAGTGTGGGTCCTAGCTCCAACACTGCAACACAAAAAGAGTGGAGTGAAAACTGATGAGATCAAAATCAAGTCTGTTTTAGCAAGAGCGTTGTACCCATGTTAATTTCCTAGTTTTGATAATATAATCAGGTACAATGTTAATACTGGGGGAAGCTAGGTGAAGGGTAGGTCAGAAATTTTCATATTATCTTTGCAATTGCACCACGAGTCTAAATTTAGTCTAAAAAATTTAAAAATTAGAATGTTAAATTGTATATAAATAATACAAAAAATAGGTTTCTTCTGCTTCTTAGGACTGAACAATGCCTTCCTAATAGTCCCATTAGTGTGTTGCATTGTGTTTTTATGATACTGGAGATTGAACTCAGGATCTTCCCACTGAGTTACATACTGCCTTTCCCATTATTTTGAGACAGGGTCTTGCTAAATTTTTCAGGATAGGCTCAAACTTGGCATCCTTTTGCCTCAGCCTTCTAGAGTATGTCCTCTCACCAGCCCTATTCTGAGTAATTAATATTCTAGGCAGTAAAACTGTTTTTTTTCTTTTTTTCATAAAGGGGATTAAACCCAGAACCTTGTACATCCTTGGCAAGCGCTCTACCACTGAGATACAGCCTCAGTGCTTTTTATTTTTTATTTTACAAGGTCTCCTTAAATTGTGCAGCTGTATTCAAACTTCTAACTCAGGCTCCCAAGTAGCTGGGATTATAGGCATATAGCACAGATAAATAGCATAACTGAACAAATGTGGTCCCTGGGAACAGTGGTACACACCTGTGTTCCCAGGATAATAGGAGACTGAGGCAGAAGGATCACAAGTTTGAGCCCAGCCTGGACAACTTGGTGACCTAGTTTCAAAGTGAACAATAAAAAAAGGGCTGGGGATTTGGATCAGTGCGAAGTCCTAGGTTCAATCCCCAGGACTGCATCAAAAAAATTAGACTACAAATCCTTAAAGCAGATTCCATATCTTACCATCTTTACATCTTTGGTGCACAGCACATAAATATTTAACAAATGCCTAATGAACTGAACTATGCTATATAGACATCTACTACATACATACATATTTACACACATGTACATACTGCATATACATGTGCATCTGTGGGAAGGAGCAAGAGATTAAAATCTTAAAAACCTAGTGTTCCTAAAGGTGAGGAGCCAAATACAGAAGTGAAGTATGTTGTGAATTAAATAAGTATGTCACATAAGCTCAGATGCTTCAATTTTTAACTTTCTGATGAGATTTTGGGCTATTTGACAGCACACGGGCCTTTACTACCTAGTGACAAGATTGCAGTAGTAACAGAAGGTGACAAACTATTCACTTACATCCTGCAAGATATCCTCCACAAAGTGTTCAATCAGAATCCCCCACATATCCACAAATGAGCATCTCCGTGATGGCTTGTGTGAGCTGATAGCGGCCACAGAGTCACCAGAAAGGGAAACTGTGCAGCAGGAGAGAACAGACTGCCTTTTTGCATATCTGCTTTCTCTCCAACCCAGCATGAATAAGGAAACAGGGAGAGAAATGGATACCAGAAGGAAACATTTTGTAATAATTTGCAGGGTGATGGACTGGAAAATGAAAATATGATATGAATCAGGTGGGAGCTGGTTTTTTGCTCCTTCACGTATATAATCTTTGTATATATATATCCTTTGTATATATATCATTTTCATTATGTGTGCATATGGGTAAATATATGAGAGATACAAAGAGAAAGATAAGGGGAGAGAAAGACTAGAATTTGTTTCTGAATGTAAGAGGCCATATGCAGGCATACTTACAGACACTCAGAGGTATAGCTAGAATTGGAGATAAAACTGCCTGCTTGCCAATTCTCTAAATGCACACATTTCATAGAATTAATGAGCTGCAAAATAACCACATATTGAAGTTGCATACAGCTGTCGATACTAATTTAAGAACACTTTAAATAAATATTAAACAAGCCGGGCATGGTGGTGCATGCCTATAATCCCAGCACTTGGGAGGCTGAGGCAAGAGGATCATTGGGAGTTCAAGACCAGCCTGAACTATGAAGTGAGCTCAAGACCAGCCTGAACTTCATAGTGAGACCTTGTCTCAAAAAGACAAAAGTAAATTAATTAATTAATTAATTAAACAAATAGTATAAATTAGGGACGTCAAGTTCTCAAAGAGGCTTAATGATGAAGCCAGTTAACATGAAAAGAAGCACATGGTGTAGTTGTCAGATGTTAGACTCCTTCATATCTATTTGATTTTATAGTTTACATATATGATGTTTGTATTTGTGTGTTTAAAACTATGAATTCCAGGGCTGGATGTTTGTCTCAGTGGTGCAGCATTTGCCTAGCATGCATAAGACCCTGTGTTCAATTCCTATAATCACATAGCAAAACAAAATACACACATATATATATTCACATGCACACACACACGTTCAGGAGTATGGTAAAAAGATGGTAAGGAAAAAATTTCTGTCTTTTTATTTTTCTTTTTAGTGCTGGGAATTAAACCCAGGGACTCATGCATACTAGACAAGCTTCTACTACTGAGCTATTCCCAGCCTAGAAAAACAATTTAACCTGGTTTATAGGCAAATATAAATGTTCAAACACAAAAAGGTGAGATACAAATTGTAGCTATGATAAGTGGGTACTCAGAGCCAAGTGATATATTATCTACTGCACTGTTATGATAGTTTCAATACATCTCTGTAGGGGGCTAGTAAATGTGTATGATGGCACCAACATATCTATACAGTGCAGGATCTGAAAGGGAGCCAAAGCTTGGTTTTCATTGCACTGAACTGGGTGTAGTAGCACATGTCTATAACCCCAGCATCCTGGGAGACTGAGGCAGGAGGATCACAAGTCCAAGTCCAGCTTGGGCAATTTAACAAAATCCTGTCTCAAAACTAAAAATAAAAAAATTTTAAAATGCTGAGAATGTAGCTCAGTGCAAAGGCCTTGGATTCAACTCCGAGCACCAGAAAAACAAAATGAAATCCCTACACTTTAGCATGATTTATGACTGATATTAGAGGAGGAGAAAGAGAAGAATGATAGGGTGATACTGAAAGTGTACATCATCATTTTTTAAACATTCATGAACAGTATATCCACATATATAATTTCTATATATACCTCTAATTTTTTCCAGGTTAAATAACATGAATTTCTGAAATTTAGACTTTCATTTTGAAACCCTTCCAGCATTTTAGAACTAATTTTGCTCCCAGCCAACTGAGAAAATATGCAGGATAAGACAAGAAAAACTAGGTGGATGAACTATGCTTATCAAGGTTCTTTTCTATGATAACCACATTTGCAAAAGTTTATTCCTTATAAAGTAGTTCTTTTTATCTCTATTTTATAACTTTACTGAACTAAGATCTTGAGTTCAGGAAGTTTAATTAACATGTACTTGTAAAATTTGAAAAATATGGCCAGGCATGATGGTGCATATCTGTAATCCCAGTACTCAGGAGGCTGAGGCAGGAAGATGACTGCAAATTTGAGCCAGCCTGGGCTACATAGTAAGGTCAAGACCAGCCTGGACTACACAGTGGGGAGAGGGGCTGGAGATGTAGCTCAGTGTGAAAGCCCTGGGTTAATGTCCAGTACCAAAGGAGCATGGAGAGGTGGAGGAGAGGGATAAGAGAAAATAATAAAAATAACCAACATCTTATTGAAGAAAAATGAGAACAACTTCTGTGTATAAAGATATAAAAGGAATTAAGACAGAATGATGCTGATGTGAGAATAGACAAAGAACGAAATAGAGTCATTTGTTGATCAACATTTGATTTGAACAAAAGTAGCATTGCAGAACAGGAGAGAAGTTTTTTCAATAAACAGAGCTAAATGGGGTGTGGTGGTGCACACCTGTAATCCCAGACTCAGGAGGCTGAGGCAGGGGGATTGCTGTGAGTTTCAGGCCAGCCTGGACTACAACTTGAATTCAAGCCCAGCCTGAACTGTACAGTGAAACTGTGTTTCAAAAAGACACACACACACACACACACACACACACACACACACACACACACAATGAAGCCAAGAGTGGTTAGGATAGTTCAACAAGAATCTTGGGAAGAAGGGGAGAAGTAAATTTTAACTCACACTGCCAGGCATAGTGATACATTGTTGTAATCCTTGCACTTGGGAAGCTGAGGCAGATCCCCATGAGTTTGAGACTAGCATGGGCTATCTAGTGAGCTGAAAGGCAGTTTGAACTACATAGCAAGACTCTGCTACCAAAAAGGCAAAACAAAACAAAAAAAAGATCTTAACTCACATTAACATAAAAACAATCTGAAGTGAATTAGAGATATAAATTTGAAAGGAAGAAAAAAGATTTCTAGAGGATAATATGAAAGATTCTCATGAACTTGGTAGATCTCTAAAATTGGATGTATACATTAAAAGGTTGAAAACTTTGACTCTATAATGACAAAAAACTTCTTTTTTGAAATGTCATACAATTGAAAGAATGAAGAGAAGAGCCACCAAAAAAAAACCTTACAAAATATACAGAGTCTGCCAAAAAAAAATGTACACACACTTCAGGAAAAGAAAAATAGTTCTAAGAGTCATTTGAATTTTGGGGAGGTATCCTAACAGAATATCATGTCAGTGACAATGATAAGTTGAATTCTTTCTTTCCTATACATATCTCTTTTATTTCTTTTTCTTGCCTAATTGCTTTTGCTAATGAACTGGATACTATGTTGAACAGGAGTGGTAATAGTGAACATTCTTGACTTGTTCCTCATTTTAGAGGGGAAGATTTCAGCATCTCTCCATTTAATGTGTGACAGTAGGTTTGACATGAATGGCTTTTATCAGATTGAGATAAGGTCCTTCTGTATCTACTTTCTTCAGAATTTTTATGACAATAGGATATTAGATGTTTTTCTTTTTCCCTTTTTTTTTTTTTGAGACAGGGTCTCACTATGTAGTTCAGGCTGGCCTTAGCTCAGGCTGGCCCTGAACTCTTGGATTTTCCTGCCTCAGCCTCCCAAGTGCTAGGATTACAGACCTATACTGCCATACCCAGCAGGATATTGGATAATATCAGAAGTTTTTTTCTGCATCTATTGAGATGACCATGTGATTTTTGTCTATGTTTCTGTTTCTGTGATATATTTATTGATTTGTGTGCCACCACCTGCATGGGGAGGGGGGTCCTGAGAAGGGGCGATGGAAGATTAAGAAGAAACAAGACACATAAAAGGAAAGCTGGGACTGGATGGGCCCTGACCTCTCTGATGGAGAGGCGGTGACAATGTCCCAACCCCAGAGTGTTTATTTATATAAAGTAAAAAAAGAGAGGAGAAAGCATGCAATGCAATCAAGAGTGCAAGGTCTCAGTGTTTTGCTGAGAACACTGAAAGCCCAAACACTGTCAGAGCTATCTGTGCTACAGTTAACAAGGAAAAACACTGAGGCCAGACATCTGTTGATATGCAACTGTGCAGGAATTCAACTTTTTTATATGTTCTGTCTCTGGCATTTTGTGTCATTGGGACTGGCTTTGCTCTAGTCTCCAGGGGTTTGTCAGCCTCCTCCAGCTCAGCTGCGACAACCACTCTCCACATTTCTGTGTGTTGAACCATTCTTGCATCCGCAAGAGAAAGCCTACTTAGTTGTAATGTATGATCTATTTTATGATTTGTTGCACTCTGTTTGCCAACATCTTGTTGAGGACTTTTTCACTGATATTCACTAAAGACATTTATCTATAGTTCTCTTTTTTGGTTGAATCCTTGAATGATTTTGGAATTGGGGTAATGCTAGCTTCCAGGAATGACTTTGGGTGTACTCCTTTCTTTCCATTTCATTAAAGAGCTTGAAGACTATTGGTGTTTGATCTCCCCTGAAATTATTGTAGAATTCAGTAGTGAATCCATCTGGACCAGGGATTTTATTAGTTGGTAGACTTTTCTTTTTTTAATCACTGTTTCAATTTCATTGTTTGTTATTGGATTATTCAGGGTTCTTATATCCTCTTAATTCAGCTTTAGTTTTGAAAACCTGTATATATCTAGGAATCTACCCATTTCCTCTGAATTTCCAATTTATTGCTGTACAGGTTTCCAAAGTAGTTAATAATCCTTTCTGTTTGTTTGTTTGTTGTTGTTGTTTGTTTTTTGAGACAGGGTCTTGCTATGTTGTTCAGGCTGGCTTTGAACTCACTATGGAGCCCAGACTGGCTTCACACTTGCAGCCATCCTCATCTCAGCCTCCTGAGTGCTGGGCTCACAGGTGTGAGCCACCACTCCTGGTAATGATCTTTTTTATTTCTGCAGTGTCCATTGTTATTTCACTTTTTTCATTTCTAATTGCATTGACTTTAATTTTTTTCTCTCCTCTTTTGGTTAAATTGGCTAAAAGTTTGTCTATTTTGTTTCTTCTTTTGAAGAACTAATTCCCCAATTCTTTGATTCTTTGTATTGTTATTTGGCCTCGATTTCCTTGATTTCTGCTCTAATTTTTATAATTTCCTTCCTTGTATTAGCTTTGGGTTTGTATAATTCCTGTTGTTCTCGGACATTGAGATGCATTGCTAGGTTGTTTATTTGGGTTCATTCCATTTTTGCGACGTGGGCATTCACAGGTATAACTTCCCTCCCAAGATGCCTTTCATTTTGTCCCATGGTACCCTGCATAGAAATTTTAATCTCCCAAATTTCTGCTTGGTACCTTTTCACAGACTCCTGTGATTTTCTTCTATGATGGTCATTCATATTTTGTATCATTTTGCTTATCTCTGCTAGCTTTTTATTAGTGTCTCCTATAGCCTTGTTGATTATTTTTTTTACTTGACCCAATATCTGTTTATTTACATTTGCCAAATGCCTTATGGATCTGTTGACATTGTCAAATGCCTTATAGATATGTTTTGTTATCTATCTTGATATTGCCAAATGCCTTATGGATCTGTTTTGCTACATGCCTTATAGATCTGTTTTGTTATCTATCCTGATATTATATCAAATAATGTCAGTGTGTGGCTTTTGGTTTATTCCTCTTTGATATTCCATGGACCAGTTTTGGGAGAGTTCAGAGTTTCTGGAGGCATTTTGTTCCCTTGTCTTCTTATGTTTCTATTTTTTTGTTTGTTTGTTTGTTGTCCAGAAGCTTGTGGGTTGATTATAGTGGAAGGCTTTGTTTCTAGTACAGAGACCTTTTCAGTTAATGTCTACTTTTCAATGGTGTTCTAATTATTGCCCTATGTTTTGCCAAAGTGGATCCAACCAACTTTGTCTATTTGAAATGGAGTTTGCCGCATATTTGGTCCAGTACTTAGTTTTTCAAGAATGGACCACAATATTTTTAATGACCCCATGGCAACCCAGATATTAGCATCCCAAGGAAATTAATTAATAATTGTACACCTTGGCTAAAGCAATAAGATCAGCAACAATTACAAATGGAATATTGACAAATCCTGGGGACCAATAATTTACCATTCTTAACCATAGAAAGGAAAGTTATAATTATTGTATCAACACTAAGGTAAACCAAATATTCACCTACCAAATACCTACAGAAAATAACCACTTACTGGAACAACTTTACCTCTTCCAACAATAGAATGGTATTAAACAGCAGTAATGTAAAGTTAACTCTCTGTCTAGATATTCATAGAGCTTAGCAGTTATACTAGCAAATGTAGAGGGGTGAGGAACTGGAGAATGAAAAAGCAAAATTTGAAAACTTAACCTGATATGAGAAAGAGGAGAGAAAAGTGGAATGGGGAACTTAATGAAGAGTCAAAGGCAGTTAACAATGACAGAGAACAGTCAAGGAAGAAAAGAAAAAAGGAGATAAAAAGCAAAATACAGGAAATAAAAGAAAGATAAGAAGAAAGAACAAAGTTGTAAGGGGAAAAGCAAAGGAGACAAAAGGGAAAAAAGGGAGGAAAACAACCTCAACTGCCACCCAAACCAATAAAGGAAAGAGAAGAACAATACAAAATAGAAAAAGCAAAAAGATTGAGTTAAACAAAATATGTTTTGAATGAATATGTTTTCTTTCCAAGATCTGGATTTGGGATCCAGCTAGTCATGAATTTCAATGCCTTGCTTTAGGGCTTATGAATTTGTGAGGAGCTAGTGTACCAGAGTCCCCTTTATCTGTTCACTTATCTGTGGTACCATCCAGGCAAAAGTGAGTTCCTATTCCCATTGGTAGAAGGATACTTGATTAGTTCATTGGTCTTACTGGATGTAAGCCATGGGGTGGGGATTTGTATGCACTGTTGGACTTACTGTTGACATTTGTAGAGTATGGTCACTCCCTTCTCCCTCCGGGCATTGTCTTCATCAGGGCTCAGGTTGTTTAGTCAATGTAGGGCTGACTTGGAGTTGGTGGATGGTCACACCCTTTGTGTGTGTGTGTGTGTGTGTGTGCGCGCGCATGCCTGCCATGAATCCAGCATGGCCTGCTTGTGTCCATCAGGGATCACTGTGCCCAAAATGTTCTTAAAAAGAAAAATAATCAGAATCTTTTGCCCCTATTTACTTTCAAATAATAAAAAGAAGCATTCAGTGCTTGGGTATTCTTGGTGCTCATTTTCTGAAGCTAAGGTAAAAATAGGATACAAAGATAAAGGCCTTCATTTCTGCCCTCAAGAGTCTTGCCATGTTATGACAATGACAGATGTATAAAGGATTACAAGATAGAATTCAAAGAGCAGTAAATAGAGGTATTACTTGGCTTATTTGCACCATTAGGGTTCCTAATAAAATATCACATTACCTCAAAATTGCATTTAAAATTATGGCATCAATGGAATAGAGGTATAAAGACAATAACAAAAAAGTTATTTTCCCTTAGTAATTTCAGAAATGTTATGGTTTAGATTTAAAATGTCCCCCCAAAAGACTCACACTTTAGACATGGAGCCTAGCTTGAAGATGCAGATCAGTAGTGACCTCACTTGGAAGGACAGAGTCTTATGCTTCACTCCTCCCTTCTCTCTCTCAGCCATGCTCTTCCATCATGCCATTTCTGCCCTGCAGCCAGCCAACTATTGACTGAATCCACTAAAACTGAGCTAAAATAAACTTCTCCTCCTTTAAATTGGGGGTATCTGGTATTTTTCCCATTCCAACGTTGGGAAGGTGACTAATATAGGCAGTGTAAAGATATTTTAAAGTTGTGCTCTAAATGTAATATATTGGTTCATCAAAACAAAACATAAGCCTGAACTCTCCTCTTCCTTCCCCTTTCTCTTCCCTGCTTTATTCTACCTTTTTGCCTCTTCCTTCTTCTTTTCCTTGTCCTCCCTCATCTCATCCTCTTTTTACTCTTACTCTGTATCTTTTTCTGTAGTACTTGGGATTGAACTCACGACTTTCACACTGAAAAACATCCCCAGCCTTTTTTTATTTTTTATTTTGAGACACTTCCACGTAGCTCAGGGTGAGATTAAACCTGTAATCTTCCAGCCTTGGTATCCCAGAATGGTGGGATAAGAAGCATATACCACCACCACATCCAGCTCCTCTACCCTTCAAATGCCTCTGTAACTCTAGAGCTCTAAAGCTTTTCCATCTAAAGCTCTAGAGCTTTTCCATCATGGTTATCATTTTTGGTCTTGAATATTTTTTGGAGGGTCAAGGTCTAGACTTATGTTTTTTTAGGTACATAGGGATCATATTCATCATAGGGAGTGTGTAGCTGTACATGACATATCCTCACTCCCCTACCTTCCCTTCAACCTTTCCTCCTCTCCCTATCTACAAAAACTTTGTTGCCATTTTTTTCTTTCTTTTATGGTTTTTTTTCTTTTCCTTTCCCTTCCCATTTGAACATTTTCTCCTATTTCACAATATCTGTTATACATTTTGGTCCTTATTTATACTTTTAGTTTCTCACACCAGAGAAACTATGTGATATTTACACATGTGTGTCCAATTTATTTTACTGAAGATGGTCTCAAGATGCATTCATTTACCTAGAAATGTCTCAAGATACTGGCTGAGTAGTTCTCCACTGTATAACAGAACCACATCGGTAGGTGTGAAACTGCATGCCTGTAATCCCAACACTCAGGAAGCCGAGGCAGGAGGATCCATGAGTTTCAAGACAGTGTGGGACACAGAGTTCAAGCACAGCCTGAACTACACAGTGAGACCCTGTATAAGAAAAAAAAGAAAGAAAAACAAAAAAAGATTGAGCTCAAATGATAATACTAAATCACTTTTTGCCAGGCATGGTGACACATGCCAGTAATCCCAGCACTTGGGAAAGTTAAGTAGGAGGATCACTACAAATTTGAGGCTAGTACAAGATACCCAGTGAATTCAAGGCCAATCTAAACTACATAGACAGACACTGTCTGTAAATAAATAAATAAACAAACAAACCATATCTTCTTTACCTATTCATTGGTTGACGGACATTTGGGCTACTTCCAAGATTTAGCTACTACCAACTGTGCTGCTATAAATGTGAGTGTGCACATAACACTGTGATACAATGCTTTGAATTATTTGGGGAAGATACAAAGAAGGAGAACAGCTGGGTTGAATGATACCTCTAGTCTTAGTTTTTTGAAGAATCTCCACATTGATTTCCACAGGGCTGGGCAAATTAAAATATTAAAACTTCAATACTTATTTTTGTTTTATTTTTCCTGTTTAGTACTCATTGTTTAATAGAATAAAGCTCATAAAATTAAAAATAATAACTCATCAGTAGAAATATTTTACAGAATATATATCAGTTTGACAAATCCGTGTTTTTGCACCTTTATGAAAAATTAGTGTACTGCTCCTACGGCTATGTCATTTCTTCTTATTCTTTGTATTATCTGTTTTATTGCCTACTGTTATGGCAGATATCTGTTATGATTTAGATATAAAATGTTTCCCCCAAATCTCATGTGTTTAAAAAGTAATTGAATCAGATATTAATATACTCATCAGTAGTTCCATCTACAGATGAATTAAGAAGCCAAATGTTCTGTTAGGAGATGGGGCTTGGTTAGAGGTGGGTCATGACCCAGTAACATGTATTATTATCCTTCCATCCTCATTTTTCTCTCTCTTTCTGACTGCCATGGTTTGAACATCTTTTTTCTGCCATGCCCTTCTGCCCCCTGTTTTGGAGCTAGCTGACCATGGACTGAAACTGTGAACCAAAATAAACCTCTCCTCTTTTAAGTTGTGGGTGTTGGGCACTGTGTGCAGTGACAGGAAAGTGACTAATACAATATCATGTGGAAATGAAATACGATGTTAAGCAAATCCACGGCTGCTGTGCAAACACCAATTATGAACAACAGGCCACTAAGCTCCACATTGCTCATTTAGCCTTATGTTTCCAGTGCAGCAAACAGCAGCAGTTCCACATCACGGATGTGTTACTATGAAAACACAAAGGAGGAAATGTTTAGTTCCTTCTTGGAGGTGCCAGTAGGATTGAAGTTTACAGAAGGTTTCACATTTGATCTAAGTTTTGAATAAGGAAAAAAATGTTCACATGTGTACAAGAAAAAAAAAAGGCACCTCTAGGTGAGGATGATGCATGATCAAAAGCAGAAAACATTTCTGTAGAAGTTGAGAAAGCAGAAATTAAACTGTTATGGCTGATACAGTGATTTCTGAAAGCAAGTTTAAAAACTGGGTACAGTGGCATACACCTATAATCCCCAGCATTATGAGAGCCTGAAACAGGAAGATCGTAATTTCAAACCAAGTCTGGACAGCTTAGCAATTTAGTGAGACTGTGTCAAAATATGTATTATCTATCTATTATCTATATCTATCTATCTATCTATCTATCCATCTATCTATCTTTATCTATATCTCCATATCCACATTTATAAAGAAAGAGACAGAGACAGAGAGATAAAGAGAGAGAAATATAAAAAGTGCTGGAGATGTAGCTCAGTTGAAGACTGTAATCAGTCCCCAGTAGTATGAAATAAAAACAAAAACAGAACAAAAATTTTAAAAACAAAGCTGTTTAAAATGATGCAACTATTTACCCACTTCATTATGTAGAACTAATATATCTTATTTCTTGAGAATAGGTGCTACTGGTCTTCAGACAACACTCAATGATGTATTTATTTAGATTATTTTACTCTTATTAATCTTCACTTGTTTCCTTCCTATTAGCCATTTTTCTCCTTTACAGTAAGGGCTGTAATTCATAAAAGATCCTGGCAGTCTCTGATGGAAATATATATCCATGTACAGGTACTGGTTTGGCAGCATGAGCACTAAACTCTAAGCAGGGGATCTGGGTACTAGTCCTGGCATGGCTTTCAGGGATCTCTGTAAACCTCAGCACATTATTTAACCTGTTTTCACCTCAGCTTTTTAAATCTGTAAAACAAAATGATCTCTAAGATCTCTCCTACTATAATGATACTTTCAGATGGTAAATTTGTGCTAGTAGTATGAAAGTGTCTACTTTCATATCCTGTCTAAAAGATTTGCTTCATATGCTCAAAATAAAACAAATTAAAATATTCACACCCTAAGAAATGGCTGTTAGGTAGAGATTCCTGGACAATGATGAAACAAAAAGAAACATCTCAAAGTAGTGCTTTAAATTTTACTAGGAATGATAACCTAACACCAAAATTTAGTTAAAGCAGAATCAGAAATCTGTATAGTTGAACAATGACATGATTTTTAAAAATTTGTAATGAAATCTATGTACCATAAGATTTACCATTTTAACTATTATTTTTAGTGATACTGGGGACTGAACCCAAAGTCTCACACTGAATTACATCCCCAATTCTTTTTGTATTATTTTATTCATTTTTAAAATTTTATTTTATTTTTTATTGTGAGACAGGGTCTCACTAAGTTGCCCAGTTACCTCCAACTTGTGATCTTTCTGCCTCAGCTTCCCAAGGAGCTAGGACTACAGGCTTGTGACACCACACTCAGCCAGGTTAATCACATTCAAGGGGATAGTTCAGTGGCATTATGGACTTTCGCAATGTTGCGCAACCATCACTACAGTCTATAAAGTTATACTTTTATGCTTCTGTTTTTCTCTTTAATTGCTTTAGAAGATAATATTTTAAATAAATTTTCTTTTCTATAAGATGAATGAAAAGAAAAGGGACTTTTTTTTTATAGCTATGACGATTGTTCTCAATTTGTAGACATTTGCCCATCAGGGAGATCCGGCAACGTCTGTAGACTATAGACATCAAATAAGCTATGAGTGCTGCTAAAATTCTGAAGTATACAGGGCAGTTTTCACATTCCCCAAACAATTACACAGCCTAGAATGACATAAAAAATTTTGGGGATGTAAACCAGTGTGAAGGCCCTGGTTCAACACCCAGTACCACACACACACACACACACACACACACCAGATTTTTTTTATTACAGAAAATTTCTGAGCTTTTAATACCTGCATGCAATTTGTACATATTCAAGAAGAAACTACAAAATAAAGTGCTTTCTGAAATGAGTTGCTCACGTACTCAACTTCTCCTACTGCCAGAGACCTGGCCAAGATCCCCAACTGCCTGTATAAGAGGTATGGTGAAGGATGAACTAAAAACAGAAATAAATTTAGTAGTTCATGAAAGAGGGGCTAGGAGGTCAGTGCCTCAGGGCGGGCAAAGACAAAGACCTCTTCTACTGACTCATTTTTATTTTTTCTAGTGAGAAATGAAGGGGATAGGGTGCTTTTCCTGGACTAGCATTGATGTAGCAGTGAAATGGGAAAGTTTAACATCATAAAAGGAACAAGTTAAGATCGTTTCCCACACGAGGATACTAGTGCTCTCCCTGTATGGTCCCAAAAGTTATCCTTGAGTGGAAGTGGAAAAGGAGGAAAGGCACTGGAGTGGGTCTCCTGCTCTAAGCATCCTGAGGAGAGCTGGACATCAGTCTTGCTAGGATAGGTGCTTCCTGGAGAACAAAAAGCAGGCCGAGTGTAGGGACCCCCTAGCATGATGAACCTTTCCAGGCCTTACCTACTGTTTTACAACTAGCTCAAGGGAAATGTCTGTTTCTTGTTACAAAACTTGTTGATTACACAACAGGACAACTGTTTACTTATCTTGTAGAATCCAACTACCTAATATTTCCTTACAAGTGAAAAACAGTCTGGATAGATGACTATTCTTCCCACACAAGGTGAATCCTGGAGGAAGAACAGGAGGCAAAGTGAAGAAGAAAGGGACATGGAGAAGGATTACACTTTGTTAACTGACTATCAAAAGAAATCATTAGTACGTATTTTCTTATACATCTGTCACAGTTTAACAGGAGGAAGTGAAGGGGATCAGAAAATGAGAAAATGTATTTCAATATGATGGGATAAAGAGCAAAACAACCACACCCCTATAGAACCTTGCATAGATTCAAGGTTGTCAGATACCTATCTTCAAGGACTTAGTGAAGTAATATGTAATTATTCTCTGCAATCAGAAAAATTCTACAGGTATAGAAACAACTATAAGTTCTTTGGCGAAGAAACTTCTGATCAAATGCCCAGTGCTCTATTTTTCAGTGAATTGCCCCAGCACTGATCCTGTTGTCTGAATGAAAAACTGTTTGCCTGATGGTTTCATACGGTACTCCTTTCTTAAAAACTTTAATGCGGGCTGGCGATTTAGCTCAGCGGCATAACTTGCAAGCACGTGGTCATGAGTTCGATCCCTGATACCCATAAAAAAAACCCAAAAAACTTTAATGACTTCCTATTACTTACTCTCAGTTTAAAATCCTTACAATAAGTCTCCCCATGATCTGGGTCTCACCTTTCATTATCATCTTTTCTAGTCCCTACAATAGGAGTCCAAGTGGAATAAATATGGGATGAAAATATCTGACCTACTGACTGAGAATGAGGAAACAAACTGGAAGAATCCAGAGCAAGCCAAGCCAAGCAAGCTCTGTGCAAGTGGAAGTCAAGAGAAAGGAAGAGAGCTCAGGAAGAAAGAAGAGAGACATGGAGAAATAAAAGGAGACAAAAGTGTCAGAAAGAATAGCTTGTTCATGGAACTTTGCTCCTGATATGTGGACTTCTGGTTCTAGTTTCAATCTTTACGTATCCTGATAATACTTCCTTCTTTTCCTTGAGGTAATCTGAATAGATTTTCTTTAATCTTTAAAGTATCTTAAGGGTATCTTTGTTTCATGCAGCTCTAAGAATCTATTGAAACTACTGTCCGTATATACTTAAATGAAGTATATCTTTCTTTTTTTTTCTTTTTTAAATTTTATTTTGAAGGTAGTAAAAATACAACAGAACAAAGCCAACTGAAACAATGCAGTGAAATTGGTACAGAACAATTAATCATAACAAAACAGTGAAAACAGTATTTGCCTTCAAACAGAGGATAGAAGGCAATCCCCCATATTTGCTATATTGCATAGTCATCCTCCCAAGAGATGCTCAGACCTCTGTCCCCAGTTGCTAACGGGGCAATGGGGTTTGGGATGTTTGATTCTCAGGCCGCACACCAGTAGGCTCACAGGAGACACTGACTGGTTCTCTTCCTGGGTCGTGCCAGGGGCGCTTACCAAGAGGGCAGGCAAATTGCTTTCTTGTGCAGCCGCCTAAGTTTCACCATGGTAGGATCTCAGGAGCCACTGATTGGTTATCTTGGCTCGCGCCAGAGGGGCTTACCAAAAGGGCGGGACTATCTTTCTTAGAATTAACCAAAAGTGGCCAGGCTGGTGGCTCATGCCTATAATCCCAGCACTTGGGAGGCTGAGGCAGGAGGATTGTTGTGAGTTTGAGAACAGCCTGGGCTACAAAGTGAGCTCAAGGCCAGCCTGAACTGCATAGCGAGATCCTGTCTCAAAAAGACAAAAAAAAAAAAAAAAAAAAAAGAATTAACCAAAAGTGGTTATATAGCACTTAAATTTATTGCATGGAAGTTGCCTAGATGGTATTGTTAAGCAAAAAAGGAAAGTCACAAAACAGTACACACAGCATTTGTGGTAAGCAAAAAAATCCATTTGTGGTATGCATTAGAACCTTTCAATATTGTGTGTGTGTATGTGTGTGTGTATATGGAAAAATTCTGAAAAGATCAATTTTAAAATGTTAGTAGAGACTTTAGCTGAATGAGTGGAATTGTGGTAATCTCCAGTTTTTATTTTCCCATTCTGATTATCTGATTTCCTTTTTGCTTGGAGTATTCATTACTTTCATAAGCATTATAAACTATGGAATTATTTCTATTTCTAGGAAAAAAAGCAATAAAAATCCATACTTTTAGAACTTGCCTATGTGGTAGAGAGATCAAGGATAAGTTAACTACCATCTTAGGGAAATTAGTCATTTTCATTTATCAAACAATGTAGACTAGCCATAGTGCTAAATGGTGAAAGGTAAATAGGATAAGATCATTGTCTTTAACAATCTCATAGCCTATAACAAGTTTATAAATATGTGGTCATATGCAATAATACTATAAATAATATTAGCTTTAATATATATAAATACTTTAATATCAAACATGTAAATCAATGACAAAAATGAAACTATTCTAGAAAAGACATTCAAATAGGATCTTAACGGCTTAGGTAATGAATGAAGAATGCATTCTAGAAAGAAGAACACAGAGTGTACCAGGTATAGAACAGCACAATGTGTAAGAATGCAATAGAATCACATATTATTTTATTTCCTTTAAAATAATAATAATTTAAATACATATTTTAAATAATTCTGATAATGCCTGGATGTCAAAGAACATGGAGCACACCAACTGAAAGTTAGTAAGGATCAATATTTCAGAGTCACTACATCCCCCTGCCATTAAATGTGATCTCTGGTGATCTCTGGCTTCTGCTGTGTCTTGGGATGCAGTGTGCTGATTCTCCAGGACACTGACATATCAGAACACAGCACCTGTGCAGGAGCAGTGAAATGGGTTCCACCCATCATCATGTTTGTCTTGATAGGTATTAAGGGGTTGCACTGTGAAAACAACACCAACAATGTGCAGAAACTCACCAATTTAGTGAAAAACCAGGTCAGTTAAAAAGTTTTTTATTAAAAAAAAGTTTTTTATTTCTATTTAAAGCTCAGAAAATGGACAAATGAGGATCTCCTTTAAAGGTCATTGAATGACATAACTAGCTTTACTTACAGCTATGCCTTCTGCCTGAAAGTCTGTGTGGGAGTATTTATTGTGATGTCATGCTGATAACTGTGGTAAGTACACCATTAGGGAATAAGGAAGCAAAAGGAAAATCAATAAGGCCTGGAAAATTACAGGATAATAATTTGAAACCAGACCCAAATAAAAGCCCACTGCATTAAATGGTGCCATATTTAATTGGGTCACTCTACAAAACAGTATAACAGAGAAAGTCACCATGAGATGGTAAGATGAACTACAGTGCAGAGAACAAAAAACAAAAAAGACAGAAACCTTGGGTATTCTGCCAAGACCAGAAAAAATATATTGCAACAGTCTGTGCAGAGGAATGATTGTCTTTTCGTTGGTTGCCAAGAATCTAAGTCTAGTTTTTTAAAACTGCAAAAGAAATAGAAGCAAAATGTTAAAGAACAAGAACTATTATGTTTTGAAAAGATAGATGAGAATGGGTGACTAACCAGTCAAAATATTTATTGAATCCCTTCCATGTGCCCATTAGGTTACTCAGTACATATCTATGTAATATCACTGACTACTCTGCTACTTGCTGAGAGAAAGTAAAAGTGACAAAAATCTATACCTTTGGTAGTTTACAACTAAAGAGGCTCAAATGCAACAATGTGAGAGTAAAGTAACAACATAAACAAATGCATAACTATACTTTATAATTATTATCAAAATGATGCTTTTGTAGACAATATAACATTCACAAGAGAAAGATGTGGGCTGAACTTCATATAACTTGGAGGAAGGTCTCAGAAAGGGAAGGCTCTTAAAAGAAAGTTTATGAACTCCTATAACCCCAGCACTGGGGAAGCTAGGGCAAGAGTTTGAGGACAGCCTGGGTATAAAGTGAGTTTAAAGCCAGCCTAAACTGACACTGAGACCCTGTCTCAAAAAAAAAAAAAGCAAAGCAAAGCAAGCTTGGCTTCAAACCCAATGTGTATCTTTCACTGGCAGAATAGAATAATTTTGAGCAAATCATGTTACTTCTCTGGATTTTAATCCTCATTTATAAAATGAAAGTTTAGACTAGGTAGTCTCTAAATACTCTTCCTGGTTGAAAATTCCTTAATTCAAAAATATAAGAAATATATGGGTGAGTGCCAACTAGTCAGCCTTTCTGGTAAGCAGTGCAAGCCACGTGGATTCCAGGAAAAGTCAAGGCCTCGTGCAAGCCTACTGGCACACAGGCTGAGAACCAACCTTTCCCCCTCTAAGTAACCCACTGGTCCTCTGGTTCAGAGGACAAGCTAAGTTGATAGTACCTAAGGTACATAAATCAACTAAATGTTTGTATTGTCTGGTTGATTCTACAAGCCTGGGGCCAGTGGTTTGAACATCTGTTGTGAGGATGACAGTGTGCAATACAGCAAATATGGTGGATATTCTTTTGTCTTGTCTTTGAAATCTAATATTGCTCTATTTTGCTTTGTTATGATTGTTTTGCTTTATTCGATATTCTGTTTGATTGGTTTTATTCTGTTTTGTTTTTGGTTTGATTTTGCTATATCTGATGGAATGGACAACTACTGTTTTATATAATAAGAATATGGTAGCTCTTGTTGTTTTCCTAGTATCCTGCTTTGAAGTTCTGTACCAATTTTCCTGTATTGTTTTGATTGGCTTTGTTCTGTTGTATTTTACTATCTTTAAAATAAAAATAATAATAAGTAAATAGTATCAGAAGCATGATACTAAATGCTACACAGCAGGTACTTAATGAATGGATGTTTCATTAATTAATGATGTATTCTCCATAGTATAAAACCTTGAACAAAGCAGGCTTATAATAACTATGTCATAAGGTAAAATTTTTAAAATGTCATTTGAAGCTGTTACTTTGTAATAACTTTTTCCATTATTTTTTCAGTAATATTAACACTAAAATTATAATTTTGTGGGTATGTGATAAATTTGTATCATTGTTATTAAGAATAAATATGTTTGGGCCAGGGATTTAGCTCAGTGGTATAAGCACCTATCTGGCAAGTGTGAGGTCATGAGTTTGATCACTGGTACCACAAAAAAAAAAAAGAATAAATAAGTTTATTAATAAATGGTAAAAAAGAAAGTTGGGGAGACAGTACAAAATGAGGGAATAATGGCCCTGAATCAAGGCCAGCAGCTTCCTGATGCTGTTGGTTTCAAGCAGGAGCCTAAAGAGATGTCTTTCTATGGTCTGTTGGCCATTTCAAAACTTGGGCAGTGAAATGGTCATTAGAAAGTAACAGCTTACTACTACTACTACTAAAAAATTAACTTTCAGCCAGGTGTGGTAGCACAGGCCTGTGGCACCAGGAGGATGGCTGTGAGTTTGAGGCCAGCCTGGGCTACATAGTGAGACTTTGTCTCAAAAAACAAACAAATCAACTCCCCTCCTTGGTGAGCCACTGTGAGCATGGCAGGCTGAGGCAGCCCAGGGTGGGAGCCACTGACATCTCCTGAGACCCGCACCATGCTGGGACCTGGGGTGCCAGAAAACCAAGCAACCATTCCTCTCCCTGTTTTGTTTAATCTCAACGTACATGAAAGTATGGATAGCTATTTTGAAGAGAATGAGACACTATGACAACCATTAGTGACTTCCCTATTGTCTGGTTTTGAAGACCTAAAACGCCTTCCTCATTCTATTTGGATCAGTTTTACACTGTTTTGTTTTGTATGAATTCTCTGTATGCGAAGACATGGACAACTATTTGGAAGAAAACAAGAGACAATATGATAGATAGTGAAGATCTCTGGTTGTCTAGCTTTGAAATTTATATCTCTTACATTGCTTCCTTATGTCCTGTTTTGTTCTGTTTTATTGTGTTTAATTTTACCCCCTTTAAAATAAGAAAAAATGAGGGAATAGCAAAATAAAGGGTCAAAGTTATAATACAGCCTATAAAATAGGATACCTCAGAGATAGGGTATAAGGAAAAATATGGATGTAAAGGGTGGGTTATAGACCTATAAAAAATGTAGCCTTGCTGGGTCTGGTGGCACACGCTAGTAATCCCAGTACTCAGAAGGCTAAAGCAGGGGGTCATACGTTTGAGGCCAGCCTGAGTTTCACAGAGAGTTCAAAGTCAGCCTGGACTACATGGTGAGACCCTGTCTCTACATACATACATACATACATACACACCAAATGTGCTTAAAATCTAGAGATTACCAATCTTGTGACTCTAAAAATGTTTTTGTCAAACTGTACAGATACCAACATGCCAGTAATTATTTTATCTACTGACTAAAAAAAAAAAAAACTATATATATATATAATAAAAACAGTTATGATGAACTCATTAGTAATTTTGAATACATTTTTCTTTTGTTTATCGCAAGTCTCAGACTTGTTAAAGAGGAGTGGCATTTTGTAGACATTGTGTATTCAGTATGCAGACAAGGTAGTGAACATGCACAGCTCCCACTGCATTGAGAACCACTGCTGCAGTAATAGCAGTGAACACTTCCTGAATAGTTGCTAAATGCCTGTTCTAAAGCCTTGGGCATGTATTAACTCATTTAAGTCACACAACAAATATGAGACTAGTTTTCATTATTCTCCCCATTTGTAGAAGAGGTGTTTGTTTTCCTTTACTAGGAGATTCTAATTTTTAACTGGGGACATGATTGTTCTAAGTCTGTATTTCCTTGCCTTCTTGATGTGTGACTAACTTTTGATCAGTGAGAAGTGAATGGAAATATTTATTTGGAGAAATATTAAAAGTTGGAGGAAGGGTGCTGTTACCCTTCCTTTTCCTTTTTTTTTTTTTGTATTGGGATCAAACTCACAACCACACACCTGCCAGGCAGGCACTTATACCGCTGAGCTAACTCCCCGGCCTTCCTTCCTGCTTCCTAGATTAAGAATGTCATGGCCACAGGTAAAGAAGAGAGATACACTACAGGGATGTCAGAGCAGTCCTAGAGAGTGTGCTTCTTTTTATTGATTGAATGATTGACGCCAGGCATGGAACCCAGGTCTTTACCCACACTAAGTATGTGCCCTACCATTGTACTAGAGCCCACCCTTGCCTTTGGATTTATGTGAGGCAGAAAGAAATTTTTTCCTGTTTAATTTACTTTTTATTTATGTTTTCTGATGGGGATAAAATTAATTGAAAATGATAAAACAGGTATACTAAGGTTAAGCAGCTTGTCCATTGTTATGAAATTATTAAGAGACAGAGATGACTTTGAACTCACACATTCTTATCCTAGAGCTCACATTGCTCCTAACATATATCGCTTCTTGCTACCCAAATGTAGAAAAGTGACATAACAAGTGTATATTGTGTTGCTAAGTATTGGATATAGGCTAGCTAATGAAGACTGAGGAAACTCTGAAGGTGGCTGATTGCTGGGAGCTGTGTGCAGGCTGATTGTCCAATAGCAGGTGGAAGAAACCCTTCTTTCCTTAATGGGGATCTCAGTTATACATCATAACATCTACTATTCCTGCTTGACATTATCATTCCTTTCTGTGTCTATGACTGAATTATCCACTGATCATATCTTGTTTTCTCATTTGACCCTGATTTATTTTTTTTTTTCATGTCCTACTTTTTTTTTTATTTAAAGAGAAACAAAAGCATGTAAAGGGTAGAGATAGTACAGAAATTCCAAAAAAAAAAGATAAACAATAAGAAATCACTAGTTAATAAATTACATATTGTCCTCTTAGAAATAGTTGTTCAAGTTACAAAATTAAAGCGTACAAAGTAGACAGTCAAACAGTGAGAGTGTAAACAGCTACACATGCATTAATCTCTGCATGTATTTCTATCCTTTCTGTATTAGAGGGAAAAACGAAACTTAGCAAGACAAAACAAAAATTCCTATAAAAACATGAAACCAAAAAGTCATATAAAACCGCAGTACAAGGTGATCTACAATGATTACTGTGTTGTTTCTTATTATCTTCAATAGAATTGTCTATATCATCAGGCATAATAGAATATAGCAGTATAATTGAGTAAAGCAGTAAATAACAATATTAGTAAAAATAAAACATTATAGACAATATAAAACTTCAAAGGCAGGTAATAATCAAACCATAGTGGCTATTCTAGTGGATCTTGTCATCTTAAGTGTAGTTGCCTATACTCTCAGACTTGATACTATCAATGATTTATTTTTTTTTAAATCCAGCAGTCCAGGCATGTTACTAATTGACTGGTTTAGCATACTCTATTTGCTACTCCCCCTATTCAAAACCATTTTAATATGAAGACACAGAGGTCTGGGCCCTCCAAAGCAACTTTGAAAGGTCATCCTAGCTTCAGAGTTCTACTTGAATTTGGCTGATGCTTTCACTGAGACTGTACAGTGGTACACTTTCCCACTTTCCATTTTTTTTCTTTTTTTTTATTTAAAGAAAAAAGAAACAAAAACAAAACAGAAAAAAGTTAGAAATACAGAATTTCAAAAAAATGTTAACACTAAGAAATCACTAGCTGATAAATTACATATTATCCTCTTAAAAATAGTGATCTTGCTTTTTTCTTCTTTTTACTTTTCCAGGCAGCGATCCCAAGGTGTGAGAATTGAGACGCCCGCCGCGTGTAGGAAGAAGTCAACAGACGCCATCTCATGCAATAGGCAAGGGGTTTTATTGTCCAAGCATGCGTGGGGCCCACTGAACACGCAGGAACAGAGAGCCACGAGGTATGCCGGTGCATGGCTTTTAAACCTACCGAACAAAGGGAGGCAGGGCTTTGGCAAGCGCGGTTACAGAAGCAGAAGGCATTGGTTAGTTTAAATGGCTTTCTACATTCATTGGAGGGGGCGACTATAGGGTGGTCTAGAGTTGGGGGCGAACGGTGCTTCCTAATATGGGCAGCAGATGCCCAGAGAAGATACATTCCATAAATTCCTTACACATGGAAGGGAGCTGTTTGTACCTTGCAACCCAGGTTTTCTAGTCAGCTTAATCCCTGTTTGAATTTAACCTAGGTAGCTTTAACTATAATGGCTCAATTCCCAGAATATTGGGAGGAGATGAGCAGCATGGAGCAGCGCAGACCATGCACTGTTAATAAGAGAAAATTTCTCTTACAAAGGATCCCTAAAACTTTCTATTATGAATCTTCATTTCAGGGTATTTCCTGGGAAACTCAACCTCTGATATGATACAATGGCTTTACCTACTCAACAATTCCTAATTGGATTGGAGGTAATAAATGAATATCAAGGAAGAGAAAATTCGGTTATAATTGTTTTGGCCCAATACTCTCTGTTTCTTGGTTACAGCTTGTCTGTCCACTGCTCACATAACAGTGCCCTGTGCTGAGTCAATCATATCTTACCTCTCTGGCCACAATGATGAGTACAGCTAGTGGGCACATGATCAGGACTAGACAGTCAGAAGCCTTTCGTGGCCATTTTTACAGCACAAGCTAGAAGACAAACTTCTGTTGCTGTTGCTACCCCCGCTCCTTCTTTTCTTTAGTGCGGAGGAGTGAACCTAGGGTCTTTACATTGAGCTACATCCATGGCCTTTAAAAATAAAGTATTATTTTGAGGCAGAGTCCCTCTAAATTGCTTAGTTGCCCAGACTGGGCTTAAATTTGCAATCCTCCTACCTCAGTCTCTCAGAGTATGGGATTACAGGTTCGTGCCACCAGGCCTGGCTCCCTTGCTTTTTAGATCATGGAAATGTCAGGAATGCTGGGGCCACATTTCTTTTCTACAAGAAAAATGATCATCTGGATACGTGCTACCAAAGTGAGCACAGAGAAATGATCAACTGAAATCAGAGATAATAAAGCCAAGCAGAGGTGAGAAACCAAGTCCTTGAAGCATGAAATCCCCTGTAGATGCCCTACTTCCTGCTAGTCTTCCAGTAGTATTGTGAGCTATCCTATAATTGTTTTCTTAAACTAGTGTAGGTTTAATCTTTTTAGTTACAATCGAAAAATCTTGTTTAACATATCTGTGTATCTCCTGTTACTGTAAACTACCACTTTCTCTGACCTATTCCTAGTTTTTCTTTTCCAAGGTCCCACCTGGATACACAGGAATATGTTTCTTTAGGCTCCTTTTGATTGTGGCAGGGGTAGCTTTGTAGATTTTTCTTGTTTTTGAAGGCCGTATTTTTTTTTTTTTTAACAGTGTTGGGAATCTAGCCCAGAGTTCCACAAACTTGGGAAGCACTCTATCTGAGCTACACCCTTTACCCACTTTGACAGCTTTGAGGAGTACTTGCTAGGAACCCTACTTTATAGAATGTCCTGTAACTTGTATTTTTCTGTTTCAGTCTCCTGGTCAAGAGTTATAAGTTTTTGAGAGGAATACCACAGAACACTACCATCATCACATTATATCAAGTATACATGTTGTCAACATGATTTGTCACTGTTAATGTTAATCTTTATTTTCTGGCATACAGAACCGACTTTTACATTAACATGTTCACTGTTTAATCCACAGATATCAATAGGAAAGCATTTATATACTATCATGGTGATATCTGGATTGGCCTCATTAGTAGGTGAAACAGGTTGAAGTAGCTATCAAAACAGAAAAAAGGAACAACCTTAGGAAATAGAAAAAGGATTAGCTTTCAAACTTCAGCCCTGCAATTTAGTAGATGTAGGATTTTGGACAAGTTCTACAACTATAAAATGGAATAATAATGCTAAATAATGCTTTGAATCTTCTGTTGGAAAAATGTACTTTTGTATGTATTACACTAGAAGTGTGATATTACACATTAGATGTGTGAGAATCTTGTATGGAAAAGAAAACATTCTTGGAAAGTGTAATACCTTGAGCAGTTCAAATCAGGAGCAGAATACTCATTTATGCCTGATGATACAGGCAATTCTATTGAAGATACTAAGAAACAATACAGCAATCATTGTAGATCACCTTGTACTGTGGTTTTATACTTTTTGGTTTCATGTTTTTATAGGAATTTGTTTTGTTTTGTCTTACTAAGTTTTGTTTTTCCCTCTAATACAGAAAGGATAGAAATACATGTAGAGACTCGTATGCATAGCCATTTACACTCTCACTGTTTGACGATCTACTTTGTATGCTTTAATTTTGTAACTTGAACAACTATTTCTAAGAGGACAATATGTAATTTATTAACTAGTGATTTCTTGTTTATCTTTTTTCTGAAAGTCTGTATTATCTCTACCTTTTACATGCTTTTTTTCTCTTTAAATAAAAATTAAAAAAAAAATCGGGAGCAGAGCAAGGCTAATGAATTGGTGAGGGATCCTTTTTTTCTTTCTTTTTTTTGTATCAGAAATCGAACTCAGGGCCTCAAGTTTGCCAGGAAGGTGCTGTTTGCTGAGCTATCTGCCAGGCCTAAGATCCTATTTTTGCTTTGCTTTCTTTTGCCAAAATCTGATTGTTGAGAGTGGAGATTTGTTAGGTTTTATGAACTAGAGCAAACTTTGATATGTACTAGACATTAATAATTTTGGTGTTCTTTTTCTGTACAGTATCTATGTGAGAGAACTCATTTCTCTTTAAAGTTGCAATATTTTTTTCAAGTTGTACAGCAGGTAACTTTTTCAAATGGATCAAAAACGTAATTAATGAAAGATGCAAAATCCTTCCTAAAAAGCTTACCATTTGAGTTAAGTGAAAATACCAAAGGTTTTGGCTTCTTGAGTTTTTATGGTCACCTAAATTCTTGACCCTGAGGTTTTGGAAAAAAAAATAAAAAAGAGGGCTGGGGATTTAGCTCAGTGGCATAAGTGCCTGCCTTGCAAACACACCGTCCTGAGTTTGTATCTCTGGTACTGATAAAAAAAAAAAAAAAAAAAAAAGCAACTCCACCCTCTCCTTAAACAGGTTAGGGCCAGTACCTCTTGAATTCACTTATAAAGGAAATATGCAAAGAAAACAGAAGAAGCTAGGCTTTCTCTGCATCACTGAAATTAACACTGCACAGAAGCAACGGTTAGTCTGGTAGCCTCCAATCTTCCAAAGAGTAATGGTGTTACAAGTCCAGTGATGTGGATTAAAGCGTAAGTCTACTCCAGGTAAAGCTGATAGTATTATACCTTCTAGACACAATAGAGCGGATATTATATGTGATCGATATATTATTATACCTAAAAATGATACAATATAAGCTGTAATTAGGTTAGTGGATTGATGACATTTTGGTAATTACGTATTTAACGTAGTCTAATGAGTCGAAATCATTTATTTTAATAATTAATAATTTAATAATCGGATTTTGAGAAAGCTTTTAAATGTCTTTGATTTTTCATCTGTAAATCTGTGCTGCTGAGAGGATTAAAACTCTTAAGAACTATTACTTCTAACCCAGAATGTTTTCTGTTAAGAAGGGTGCACTGGTTACCAGTCAGTGAGGGTTGCTTCTAGACTATTACGAAGCCCAGTTGAGGCAAAAGCAGCAGTGCTTTAAAAAACGAGCTCATCACATTCTCAAAGTCTTTAGGTTCCGGACAGCAGTAACCATGGAAACCAGGCCGGAGCGATCTTTCATTTCTGAAGCTTAGGTTCTCCTGCTTTTCCCATAATGTTCGGGGCATCGCTATTTTATGGTCCTTTTCCCGTTGTTTTCTTTCCACATCGTTAACAACAACAACAAAATCTACTGAAGTGATTACAAAATATTTTTATCAACCTCTTTTTGGTTGAAGATCACCTATTGTTTTCCCTACATCGCGACCGCAGCCCCAGAAGCCCTCAGACTTCTAGCAACTCCCTAGAGCTTGGCTCAAAGCAAGAAGACAACAGCCCGAAGACCACCGCAGACCACTGAACCGAATACCGCGCGCTACCCACCAGCTACAACCTTTGCAAGATGATTGCGGGGGGCGGGGGAGACACAAGGAAATCCACTCTCGCGAGAAGAGGGGCTGCGGCGGAAACCGGTGAGCGGCCCCCTCGGCTACCCTTCCCAATGGTGGGCGGGACCAGGGAAAATCCGTCCTCTTCCGGCTCTTCTCCCCGCCCCCGAACCCTGAGAGGCCGGGCGGAGGGGCGACCGCGGTCTTCTCCAGGCCTTTGAGGGTAGTATAGGTTCGGTTCCGAGCCTTCAGAGAGCGCTCGGGCTGGGTCGGGGGGGGCGGGGAGGGACCCAGGCTAGCGGCCCCGCCCCCTTCTACCCGCCCTCCGCTGGCGCGGGTTAGCCCGCCCCCCGTGCCGGTCCAGGGGCCGCGTCCCCGCGTACCTCGGCAGCCGGGGCCAGCGCTCTTGCCCGCAGGTGTCGTCGGCGTGGCCCTACGGCGCAGTCCGGCTCGGCCTCATGGTGGGCTTCGGGGCCAACCGGCGAGGCGGCCGCCTGCCCTCCTTCGTGCTGGTGGTGCTCCTCGTGGTGATCGTCGTCCTCGCTTTTAACTACTGGAGCATCTCTTCCCGCCACGTCCTGCTCCAGGAGGAGGTGGCTGAGCTGCAGGCCCAGGTCCAGCGCACTGAGGTGGCCCGCGGGCGTCTGGAGAAGCGTAACTCAGATCTTCTGCTTCTGGTGGACACTCACAAGAAACAGATCGACCAGAAGGAGGCCGACTACGACCGCCTTAGTAGCCGGCTGCAGGCTAGGGAGGGCCTGGGAAAGAGGTGCGAGGATGACAAGGTAAGGGCGGCCCCTCCCCCAGCCCTCAGCCCCCTCCTATCTTCCAAAATTGCTGACCTGGGTCCGACAGACCTGTTTTTGCTAGACTTTTCTTGGTTTATCATTGCCACATTCCCAAGTCCCTGGTGCTGGCTGCAAGTGTTCTGGTTCTCCGGAGTGGCCTGTGTGTGGATGTTGCTGAGCTGGCAGTGCTAATCTGACCTATGTGGCCACCTTAGGTTCACAGACGCAAATCTGTTGACCGCCAGATTTGGTGTGGGTGTTATCTCATTTTTATTCTGTATTCATGGATCAGCATTAATTTGTTTACTTAAAAAAATTATTCCTCCTCCAATTCTTCTTGCTAATCAACACATTATGTTAACCAACTTTTTAAATCTATTATCCTATAAATCGGGCCTTGCTACTTTTTTGTGATTAATATATTATGATAACTGGATCCAGGAGCTATATATTTGCTACACTTGCAGCTTGCGCCTAGTTAATCCATAATTGCCTGCTCAATTTGAATTGTTAATGAAATTAGCCAAAATGGTAGAATCTAAAAATAAGTTCTAAGCAACAGGATCTACCGTCTATGTCCTCACTGTTCTTAAAAGAAAATAAAATGAAGCTGTGTATGGTTAAGTAGCTCTTTCGGTCGGTGTTTTATATAGATACAAAATATAGTGTTCAGTTATAAAGTTTAAAACTAAACTGTATGCATACCTGCTACTTAACAGTCCTCCAGCATAGTAATAGATTGTGACCTACAACTTCTGTTGGTGTAGCAGAATTGTAAAAATTTCTAGGTGAGATAATAATCGATTTCTTTTTGAATTTTTTAGTAATCTTCACTTTTTGACATAAGCTTTTCGTTTTGCATATTGAAATCAGTTATAGTAAATCATTATAAATTAAAATCACGAACTGCCAGTGTTCCTATTGTCATTAGCTTTTACTTTGCCACTTAATTTCATAAAGATTGATATCTTCAGGTAAATGCTTCTCTATAACCTCCCCTTCATAGAACAGACATCCTTAGAGAGGCGAGGAATCAGCAAATTTGTGCACTTACTGCATAGTGAAGTACACAAACTGAAAAACACTCTTGGATAGAGTAGGCAGAAATCCATGAGATTTTGGAGTATTAAAATGAGGTCTTTAGCCAGGTGTGGTGGTGCACACCTGTAATCCCAATACCAGTGAGGCTAAGGCAGGAAGATTATTTGAAAGTTAGAGACCAGCCTGAACTGCATAGCAAGACCCTGTCTAAAAAAAAAAAAAATAAAATAATAATATAATAATAAAATAAGGTCTTTAGACTTCAAATGGTTAAACATTATATATAGATTTTTCCAGTCTCAACGGATTTTCACTATTTTATCTTCAATCAGGTGTGCGTGTCTCTAGTTCTGTTTTTAAAAATTTCTCTGTATATTCTTGTCCAACAACCAAGCTCTTCTTTTTAAACTTTGATTGCTAAAATCAAGTTAATGGATATCTCTTAATCTTCCTTCTGCTTTTTCATTTTTCATCCCCATTTTAGTCTTTTAAAATGCTGTCTTCTGTCTTTCCTCCCTTTTCTAAAACTACTTCGGAAGTGTCAGTTATCCATTTCAAATTCAAATAACATTTTTATCTTCAGTTTATTTAGTCACTCGTTCATTGTCTGTAGCTTTTTGGGATCTATCTCTTGCTTCTATAGTTTTGGACTCTAGATTCCCTTTGTGTCTTCTTTCCTATATACTTTGCTTGATATTTTTCTTCCCTCCAACCACTCAATTCTTGGGGCCTTTTCCTTAAAACTGTATTTCCCAAAGCATCGTTAAACAGAATACTGTTCTTGGAGTTGTTTATGGGTGATCCGGAGAACACGGCAAACTTTTGAAGGAAGACATTAAGTAACATATCCACCTCTTAGAGATATGTGTGTATGTAGCAGTACTGGAGATCGAACCAAGGGTCTTCATGCTGTGCTATATTCCTAGCCCTTTTAAATTTTATTTATTTATTTATTTTTGCGGTACCGGGGATCGAACTCATGACCTTGCGCTTGCTTGGCAGGCACTTATGCCACTGAGCTTAACCCCCAGCCCTAAATTTTATTTTTTAATTTAATTTTTTATTTTGTCATTTTGAGACAGTGTTGCTATGCAGTTCAGGCTGGCCTAGGGCTCACTTTGTAGCCCAGGCTGGTCTTGAACTTGCAAACAATTCACCTGTCTCAGCCTCCCAAGTGTTGGGGTTACAGGAGTGTGTCACCACCCCAGCTTTTTTAATTTTATTTTTTACTTTAAGAAAGGTCTGATGAAGTTGCCAAATTTGGGATCCTCCTGCCTCGATCTTCCAGACTGCTGAAATTATAGTCATGCACTACCAGATCTGGCTCTCATTATAGTTCTCTATCATGTAAAGGCTCTGAAAAGTCCAATAATAATGAAATCTATTTAACTTTGTTTAATCCAGTCTTATATTTAATCATAGATAACTACTTTCATTGTCTGCCTGTTACCATGCTGCAGAAGAATGTAACAAAAACAAAGCACAGTAATTTGGGAACTGTTGCCCTAATGATTTTAACTGCATCTCTTACTTTTTTTTTTAAAATCCATACCAGGGATCAAACTCATGACCACGTGCTTGCAAGGCAGGCTCTTATGCCGCTGAGCTAAATCCCCAGGCCTGCATCTCTTACTTGTATGCTAGTTCCGTATTTTGAACTGGTTGTAACATCTTCATTGGAATGCTTGTGAATATTCTTAGGGTTAATTAGGAGACTCTGAGGTTCTTAGTAAATAGGTTAGTTTTTGTCTGTACCTTTTTCTTTTTATACTTTTTTTTTTTTTGGTCCCAGGGATCGAACTCATGACCTTGACCTTACCTGGTAAGCACTTAAGCCACTGAACTAAATCCCTTGCCCTTTATAAATTTTTTTTTAGGAATAGTTTCAGAGCTAGAAAATATTATGATCACAGTACTGTGAATTTTTGTATGCTCCATCCCCAGTTTTCCTTATTGATAGCATTTTAGAGCATTTGTTACCACTAATAAGGGAATTGAACCTAGGGAGTGCTTGCCTATATTTCCAGCCCTCTTTATTTTTTAATTTTAAGACAAGATCTCACTAACTTGCTTAGGCTAGCCTTGGACTTGCCATCCTCCTGCCTCAGCCTCCCAAGTAGATGAAATTACAGGAATATACCACCACACCTGCTTGTCTGACTTTTTTATTGGGATTAAACTGGAAGGTTTAGAAAGAGCCCACAGAGGTAAAGTACCAATCTGATCACATATCAAGGCTATATCTTTCAAAATACTTATCTCTTTTGATGTTAACCTTGATCACTTGATTTGAGGTACTATTTGTGAGCATTCTCTATTGTACAGTTTTTCTTTTTTTTCTCCCATCAACACTATATGCTTTGGAAGAAAGTCATTATTTGCCGCTACAGTCAATGAATGAGGTATATTAAGTTGTGCTCTTTAAAGGGCAACATATCTATATAAATTAGTTGAACTTCTCCATGGGAATTTTGTCTCTTTTCCCTCACTAATTTGTCCTGTCATTTTTTCTGAAACTAATATAAATTTCTGTTTTTGTTTTTGTTTTTTTTACTTTGGACTATACTTGAGTACTACTTTATTTTGTTCAAATTGTTCTGGCTCTGGCCATTCAGAAGTTCCTTCTATTGATTCTTCTTTTCCTTTTTTACTTTTATAGGCCAAAAAGTACAGAGATTTTTCACATATCCCACAACTAATTTTACTGTAACATACTCATTCTTTTTTGGCACTGTAAGATGCTGAAGGTTCATCTTTTATATTTTTTGCTTTAGTACTAGAGTCATATGTTTCTCGGAATTAGAAGCCAAGATTTGGATGCTAAGATAAACACATTAATGCTGTCTGAGCAACTTGGAAATCTTGAAATCCCTACTCCACAGGAATCAGAAAAGTGGTATTTGTGCCTTCTAATTTATTATGCCATCTTGCTTTTATCAGTCTGTTACCTAGGTTGTTAAATACAGAATAGGAAACTTGAAATTTTTCCCATCAGAGGCCAGAAAAGTGAGAAACAATCAATTTCCCTAAATTTACCTTATTATTTTCCTTTCCTGTTAAGGATTTCAGCCTAGAGAAGTATGTTAGTTTACTAGGACTGTCATAACAAAATACCACAGACTATGTGGCTTAAAATTTGTTTTCTCCCAAGTTGGCAAGGTTGGTTTCTTCAGAGGCCTCACTCCTTGGCTTGCCTTATTGCTTCACGTAGTGCTCCCTCCCTCTGTGTTTTGGCATCCCTGGTGACTCTTCACTTTATTAGGCATCAGTCATATTGGTTTAGGGCCCCTCATGGTCTTATTTTGACTTAATCACTTCATTAAAGATCTTATCTCCAAATAAGATTACATTTTTTAGTTCTAAGAGTTGGGACCTCAGTTTATGAATTGTGCAGAATACAGTTGTCACTAGTGAGGGATCTCTCTGTTTTTCCCACTCCTCTTCCCAGCCCCGTAACACCCTCCTTGCCTTTCTCTCTGCACACCCTCATTTGCTGTGCATACACACATAGCCTGTCATACGTATAGTGCGTTTCCCTTATTCTAACTTGGATTCTTATTTTTGTTCTTTTGCGACAGTGTCTCTCTATGTAGTTTAGACTGGCCTTGAATTCACTATGTAGCCTAGGCTGGCTTCTAAATCATAACAATCCTCCTACCTCAGTCTCTGGGATTACAGGTGTGTAGCACCATGCCTGGCTCTACTTTGGATCTTGCTGTGCGGTCCACATGGGCTGAATCAGGAGCTGTTAGAATGTAGAACAAGCTGTCTTCTGGGCTGGAGGTGCAACACAGTGACAGAGTGCTTGCGTAATGTGCTCAAAGCCCCGGCTTGATTTTCCAAATTATTTGGCCTATTGCAAACATATACATATAAAATTCGCTTCTGTGGTTGAAAGCTGAACAGTAAATGACTTCTTTTCCCTTTAACTACCACAATCTTCCTTGAGTTTATATCTTTATTTGAACACTGAAAAGGTCATATACCAAAAAGGAGAATGAGAAGCATATTATATTTTTTCCAAGAAATATCTTCATCCAAACCAAATATGTATCCACAAAACCCCGGAACATAGTAGATGTTCACTGTGAGTTTGAATCTTGACTTCAATATTTAATGTGTATGTGTGTGTGTGTGTGTGTGTGTGTGTGTGTATGTATGTATGTTCTGCAGGCCTTAATTATCATGTCTGTCAAATAAAGATAATAGTACTAACCTCTCCCAGGTTATTGTGAAGTTTAAGTACATTCATTAAGATTCTTTAAAATGATTATTACCTACTAAAAAAGTTTCAAAAGATACAGTAAGTGCTATGTTAATTGTTATTCTAAAGCTACTTCCTTATTTTTTTTCTGCCTTCTTCCAGAATTCAGGTCTGTCTATAGCACCCGCGTTACCCTTTGCTCTCCTGGATGTCTTTTTATTTCTTCTTTATTTCGTGGTCATTTTCAATTAGGCTTAGTGGACACCTATCACAGTGATTATAGCGGACTCCCAGGAGCCTACCTGTTCCTTTATAATTTGAAGATCAGCCTTCTCCAATTCTTCTAATATACTTTGCATGGTAATTCATACTTGTGCCACTGCCTTGCCAGCCATAATTTGACCAAATTCTGGCTGTAATTGAATTACTACTTTTAATTATTCATAAACCATACAAAACTGATACTCCAAACTCTCTTTCCTGCCTTCTTGGCTCCTATAAATGAGCATGCAACCATTAATAAGACTGAGGTTAGATATTTTAGTGTTATTTTTTGATTCCTTCAGCATGTCATATTGAATGATTGCTTCAGTTTCTATTTATTTCAGACAGTTCTTCCCATAATCCTCAGGGCATCACACCAATTTTGTCATAAAGGCACATTATTGTGGGTGTATAATACGCATATTCTTTAGAACATTTCTACTGATGAGTTACTAATTTTAATTTTAGGAATTTTATTATATTGAACAATGAATATTTAACAGGCAAAATTTTAAAAACGAAGTATTGAATTTTTAATATTTATTTACAAAAAGCATCAAAATTTTCAATATTGACTGCTTTTTGGTGTACAAAGTCTAAAGAACAACAGAAATAAATTCCTATATAAACTACAATGAAGATACTGATAGAATTCTACAAAAAAATCTTTACTTCCAATTATCACATATAATGCACACATGACAACAGCATATTCCAGACACAGATTGTTTTGCTTTCCAGGTCTTTTTGTAGGGCATACTTGGTCTTACTGTTTTGTCAAGCGGTTCTTATCAAATGATACAATGTGTAGTTAACAGGAATATAAAATATCAATAAAACAAAGTATTAAATCCTCAATATATGTTGTGCATTTAGAATAACCATCAACATTTTCACATCAGGTGTATACTTGCTTACAAAATCTGTAAGACAAAATCACAAATAAAAGCCAGGCACGTTGATGATCCCAGCACTTGGGAGGCAGAGGCAGGAAGATCACTGCAAGTTTGAGGCCAGCCTGGGCTACATAGTGAGTTAAAGGTCAGCTTGAACTACAGTGAGACCCTGCCAAAAAAAAATCAAATCAAATTCTATACAATGAAAATACCGATAGAACTCTACAAGAAAAATAATCTGTGCTTTCAATGCCTGTTACACCCAATGCATTTTTCACACATGACAACTGCATGCCCTATGCACACATCTCACTTACACTGACAGCACATATGCTTAGCTTTCTTTTTCCATATAGCAGGCCATTCTTGTCATCTCTCTTGTCTTCCTGTTTTGTGAAGAGTTTCCTACTATATGGTACAATGTGCATTTAGCAAGAAAATGAGATAATCAGTAAAATAGAAGATCACATATGTAGTGAATGCTTAAAATAGATATGAACATTTTCACATTAGCTGTGAAAACCGAAATTTCACATTGCTTTCAAAACCGAAAAGACAGTGTGAAAAATAGAAGCCTTTGTGAACTACAGTATAAATACAAACAAAAGACCACCATAGAAATAATCTTTACTTCAACTGTCATACCTTCAGCAGTCTTCACACGTGATAACTGCATGTTCCATACACCAAGTATCACTTACTTTGTTTTCCTGTCCTTTCCTGTAGGACACAGTTGACATCTTTTTGGTTTTCTTAGTATCATAGTAAGTCCTTGTGATGCTGCACTGCCTGTTCACTTGTCAGCTTACCAGTGTGCTCCATACTGTTTTTGCTTATTAGCCTAGGTGGAAACATTTTTTTTCTTCTGTTATACATGGTATCTTATGAGCTCCAGTTCTGAACCTCTCAGAAAATTACTGTGATTTGCACTTGTTATCTTCTTTGTAACTGTCAGATTATTTATGTCACACATTTAAGATGGAGTAAAACACAACCAGTGACCAATGTTTTAAGTTGCCTCATAATTCATCAACATCTCCTCCACCTTTGGTTTTGTTACACAAAGTTTCCATCTCAGGCTTCCATTTTGTAGAGGTTTCCTTATCCGTATTTTCATCATGGTGCTGTGTTGACATCAGCAGTACCAATTTGTTTTTCTTTGCCATATATGAGACCATTGTAAATCTTTCTGAAATCCAAGGATTGTACTGTACAATTCTCTGTTTTGAGATTGCAGCATTTCATTTGGAATTTCTGCTTTGTTCCTGCGCGCAGTTCCTGGACTGGTTCACTTGTACTCGAGAATTGGAAAAGTAGCAAACCAACATGTCACATTCCAGTTAGTTTGGGAGATGGGAGCAACAGGTCTGTTCACAACATCACTTGGTTTATTACTGTACAAATAAGGAGGTGATGGTTGAGTTCCAGGATAAATTTCTAAATTGAAAGCCTAAGTCTTTGCATCTACAAGAGCATAAGTTTTGTACGATAGTTTGAAAGTTTTTTTGGGGATATACTGCCTGAAGGTACAGGGACCATAAAATGCTGCAAGATGTTCATCAGCAGTCACATATTCAAATGGTGTGACAGTTACCCACAGATCTCTCCAAAAGTGAGTCATGGAAGCCAGATTATCAGTTCTTTTTCTTTCTTAGCAGGTGATTATGTCATGAGACCCCTGAAGTAAACCAAATGTTTTCATTGTCATTATTATTCTACAGACTTCAAGCCCACATCCACTGCTTTCCCATAAGTCTTTTACATTCCTACAATGACCTTGAGAAAGTCCTGCTGAGTATAGCATGCCTGTGAATGCTTTCAGTTTAGCTAGTGAGGTGTCATAATAAATATATTCTTTAGTGTGTCTGTTGTACATACAGAAGTTTTACTTATATTTCAGCATTTGTATATTTCACAGTATCTTGTAGCATTTTGTCTCTTACAAGTAGTTTCCAACATTGAATAGCTGTGCTGGGATTCTATCCAATAGATTTCATCTGTGCCAAAATCCTTACTATATTTTCAGACCTAGTTCTAATTTTGGGTCATTCCATTTGGTTGTGTGACCATTTTTTACCATTTTGATTAGTCAAATATGTACTCATATTGCTGTTTTCTTTATCTTCTGAATTAAGGTCTGCATTCCCTGTCTGCATTGGTCAGTTCTCACTCCATTTCACTGTCACAGGAACTTTGGTTCACATAATCAATGTCAAAGTTATTATTATCTTCATCTTTCATGTATGAGTGATCTGATAATTTGCTTTTGACCTCTAAAATTTGAAAATCTGTGTTTTCCTGTGCCAATGTATTTAATTGGGCTACTTCTACTAGAAAAGTCAAAATAAACCCGCATTCCATTATAATAAAGTACATGTTTACATAGCAGAAGAATGGTGCGGGGTGTATTTTACCTTCCATAATGCTCAGGTAAACATGTAAAACCCGTTAGCCAGAACATAAATGTGGATAAAAATCCTGGTTTGACACTTTTGCACACATGCACACAGCTTACCATTTGTCATTCCAAGTGGATAAAGATGAAGATTGGTTCCTGTATCCCCCAAGGGCAGCTACTGAGCTGGCTACCATATGCTAAAGTAAGAATTTACATTAGAAAAGTATAGAATGGGCTTTTCTTTAAGTAAATATATTGTCCCTGTTAAGTAAATCTATCTTCCCCAGGAGCTATTATCAGAAGCTGCAGATGTATCCCAGTGGTACAGTGCTTGCCAAGCCTGTGTAAGGCTCTGAGTTCCATCCCTACCTCCACCACCCCCCCAAAAAAAAAACAACCAGAAAAAAATAAAGGCCTTAATGAAGGGCTTGGGATGTGACTAGGCAACACGGCATGTGAAAGCAATAGGTTCAGTTCCCCAGCACCAAAAAATTAAAATAGCATTTAAAAGCTTTGCATGGGCAATATGGTTGAGTTATGGATTAGATCAAGTCAGAATTCTGCTGTGTAATCTTTAAGATATTATATAGAGTGGTTCCTACTACTTTTCTCTTTCACTACTCCTCACCCACATTGTTCCTGGAAGGTTCTACTTGTTTTTATCTCCTTAATGCATTTATCATAGTAGTTGCCAGTTTTTGTACTTTTATTCTTGCTATTATACTTTCAGCCTTTTGCTATTTGTGTATCTAGTCTACTAATCCTGTGTAAACTGATTTTGTTTTTTGAAAATAGGTCTTGCTGTGTAGTTCACGCTGGCCTTGAACTGGCAGCAGTGCTCTTCTCTCATCCTGAGTGATAAGCTTATAGGCATGTATCACTTCGCCCAGCATTATTCAGCTTCTGAGCAATATGCATATACTTTGAAGCCTCTAGGACTTCTGAGCCATAACATGCTTGTGTGTGTGTGTGTGTGTGTGTGTATGTGGCTGGGGGGGATGTTAGACTGGGGATTAAACCTAAGGCCTTTGCACTGAGTAGTACTGTCCTCAGTGCTTTTGTTTTGGGTTTTTTTGTGTGTTTTTATTTTCAGATAAAGTCTTACTGAGTTGTTCACTTTTGGGTCAGACTTTAGATCCTCTCACCTCAACTTATACTTTTCCTTACTAATACATAATGTACATTGATATAGGGGGATGAAACGCTAACGTATTATATATTCAGTATGAGTTTATGTTCTTTAAAATTGAAGAATGAATTTTAAGAACAACGGAGATTAAGAGCGGGTTGTCAAGGAACTTTATAGAGTAAAATTATGAGGTGAGATGGCTCCAAGTTGGGGAAAAATGGGAACTTGTGAGGTGGGCATAAGGTGGGACAGAACTGTGGTCAACCAATAAGATTAATTGCTTAGGTAAAATTGACTAAATTAGGAACAAATGGGGAAGCGAGTCACATAGTAAACAGGCATGTGTAACAGCATTGGAGGGTTGGAATGGTGACTCCTGGCTTCCTCAGGGTGATAGAGAACTATTTAGACTGTCATTTCTTAGAATGTGGTGTATTTGCTTGATCCTTTGCCTTGAGATCTGGCCCACAGTGGGAGGTGTTTATCTCCTCAGAGGTCACAAGACTTTTAGTCTTCTGTGTCAGCTCCCTTGAGGGCCTAGCCCTGTCTGACTGCCTATAATATTTCTAACTAACTCAGCTGCTTTGTTAAATGTAACAACATTTATTTCTGCCACACTAATTTATTGTGTTCAGTTTTTACTAACAGCTTTTTATTTATTAACTTTGTCTTGGATTATGAGGGTAGTATAGGTGGCTTGCTTTTAGGAGATAAGGTCTAGTTGGAAAGTCAGGTTACTAGGGGAATGACCTGAAAGGTGGGTATATCTCCTTTCTTGGCTCCTCTCTTCACTCTTTCTGTCCACCATGACCCTCTGCATGGTATCTTGTGCCGGAGTCCAGCTGCGGCAGGGCTAGGGTTTCCCAAAGGTGGACAGGGAGTCGGCGAGTGAGAGACAGAAAACACTGCACACCAGTCTGTGAGTGAATCTGAATCCGCTTTATTTTTTAGAAGCTGGAATATATATATGCTAACCTTGGCAGCAACCCCTAGCCCCAAGCAGGAAGCGCCCCAGGCTTAGGGCCAGGCAGGGATAATCCTAAACAATAGGTTTTAACCTCAACCCCAAGGAGGAAGCCAGGCTCAGTAGGTGTTAATTCACTCTTTTCACCTTTGTAACATCTCAATCTTGTTACTTAGTTAGCTTGGGAAATGTAAGCAGACGCACCTGGATGCCTGCAGGAGGAAGAGATGTGTGAGGCTATTATGCCACTCCCTACATTGTTTCCTTTATCACTTCTGGGAGTATGGCAGTTCCTGTGAGAACAGCGCCTGTCTTAGGTCAAGGACTCTTCATATGAACCCAACCAGGCCTTACCCGTCATGGGCCTGCAGGACAGCATTTGGTCCTGTGCCTGTCTTAGGCGGCTGGTGGCGTAACATATGTGTCCTAGTTGCCCGTCTTTGGCTGCCTGT
>PVLA01007111.1:0-111030 GCA_004027455.1 Hydrochoerus hydrochaeris | reverse complement strand
CAGATCTGTTTGCACTCTCACTGCTTGAGTGTCCACTTTGTGTGCTTTAATTCTGTAACTTGAATAACTATTTCTAAAAGAACAATATGTAATGTATGAACTAGTGATTTCTTACTGTTTATCTTCTTTTTTTGAAATTCTGTAATATTTCTACATTTTTCCTGTTTTTTCTTTCTTTAAGTAAAAAAAATTTATAAGGATTTCCCAGGAATAGAAAAAAAAAACTTAAGGCACTTAAAGCATTGCAAGTTCAGACAAAAACTTAAATTAGGTAAGAAGTTTACAGACAATCATACACTTGTTAGTCTTGGTTCTGCTGGTGTTTTCATGTCACTTAAAAACTCTTATTCCTAGAATTCTCTGAACCATCCACAGAGATAAAAGGATATATGGTCTCAGGTTGTGTCTATGTACATCATTCACCTGGAGGAAACACAAAACTTCAGCAATAATTCAAATATTCTGCCACTCATTATGAAACCACTGCCAAAGAAGAAAGAGCGCCACCTAGTGAACGCCTTGGGGAATCTTTCCTACCAGTCATTTGCTACCCTTCTATGGGCTTTTTGAGTTAAGTACTGGATACACATTTCTTTCAAGCTATTCATGCCAATATTTTAGTTCTTTGAAATTTTCCTAGAAGTCTTCCCACTGCCTCATTCTCTTACACTCAGCGTCCCAAGACTGGAATGTTAGTGAACTTTGTTCACAACCATTACAATACATTTTTCAGCCAGGCATGATGGTGCACATCTGTAAAGCCAACATTCAGGAAGCTGAGGCAGGAGGGTTGCAGCAAGTTCAAGCCTAGGCTCCATAATGAGTTCAAGGCCAGTTTGAACTACACAGTGAAATTTGGTCTCAAATGAAAAAACATACATTTTTCAAGACACAGTTTAAACAGTTGAGTCCTAACTACACTTCTTCAACTGCCTTTTCCTTAAATCAAGTTACTTTATGTGAGCTTTATGCCTTACCATATTATCTATTTTCTCCTCTCTATACAGATGTATATCTGTGTCAAGCGCCATTCTGTAACTACATTTTCATGTGTATATTTATATAATCCATTCAACTGTGTCTGCCATGTGGTAAATGATTCACTGTTGTTGCATGGATCAAAAGGCTATTTAAAAGGCAACTGCCTCTTGTAATATCAGTAACCATTACCCTGCCTTAGCTACTCACGTCCTAAAATCTATGTTGGCGGTATCAAAGGTACTGATGACTGCTTCCACTACATCTCTAAAGTGGTAGTCTAATTACTCTGTGAAGCTTATCCTATTACACATTTCTTTTAGATGAAAATACAGAAGTATAATTCAAAATATCAACCTTGGATTCTTTTAAAAAGTGAAAAACATAGGTGGCACTCCGTGACTGTTTGCAAAGGAATTAATGAATTGACGTTGCTAAGAACTCTGTGACTGGAGGCCGCTACTTTGGAAAGAGAAGAGCAGAAGATGTGCGCTGATAGAGCTAAAGAAAGCCCAGTGCGAGGCCTCGGTGTCCACGTCACAGCTCCAGCACCGCACCGCGCACACGAACTTCAGTAGAAGGAGCAAGACCCAAAAAGGGAGGTGAGTTTTCCGGTGGGAGCAGGCTTGCACCCTCCTGGGAGGAGCCGGGGGTGGATGAAGAGGGACCCTCATGCGGAAGTTAGGCAGTAGGAAGGAAGCACAATAAAGCAGGGGAATGGGATTAAAAACTCGGGTGAGCAGCCGGGTTATACTTCAGTTGAACAGAAAATTTAGGTAACAAAAGCAAGGCACTAACAAATTAGTTAATACCATTCCAAGATTCTTGTCAAAGCAGATAGCTCTCTTCTATTTTGAATATCTTGGACTTCAGAGCCAGAAAAAAAAAGGTGGCGAATGTAACAATGTTGTACCAGTATTTCTCACAATTGGCTACAAAGATATTTAAAGCCCCTGATAGCTAAGCTTCTCCCCACACCACCTAACTCAGAATTTTACTATGGTTGGGATCTGAGCTTCAGAATTTTCCAAAAGCAGCCAATGAGATGATTCAAACCAGTAAGGGTTGAAGACCACTGCTCTGGCATAAGACAGCCAGGCCTAGTAAACCCCCTGCACATTCTCTGAAAAAAATCAAATCTTAGCTGACAACCTGATGGCTTCAGGCTATGGACCAAAGGAAGACTAATTCAGCCAGAATGACCAATGTCATGTTGAAATTACCAGGATTAGGCAGAAGAGGCCGCAGAAAAGTCCAACCCAGAAAGATCAGTGCAAAACCAGAAGCAGAGTAGAAGCAGTCTCAACCTGGGACATTTCTAGAAATGAGCAGCTAAGGCCCTGCTGAGAATCAGGACTGGGAGAAAAGTTCTGTGACCAGGGGCACTCAACAGAAATGAAAAGAGAGCAACCAGTGGAACCATCACTTAGAATAATAACTATTACATGCATTTTCTGTGCCTTTGTTCTTACTGGGCAAATACAGGACTGCTACTGGAGTATTCATATAACAGAGACTGGAAAGTCTATTTGCTTCTGTTATTTTTGTTTAACTCAAAATGTATGGGTGGAAAAGTAGGAGCCATAGTAAAAGGATAAAACACCCACAAAAGTGAGCATCTCAAGGAAAGGAAATTTTCATTGCTGATGGAATAGAGAACTCTACCTTCCTGTAGGTTAGTACTAGGGTAGTTGAAGGGTTGTTTAAAGAAACTTCTGAATTAGAGGAAAAATTGTTTGAATGTGACATTTAAATATTTATAATTTTTTTAACCATCCTTTTTGTATCACCCATTCCTCAAGCTGACGTCAGGTGCAGGCCATCCTATGGAAACCTGCTCAAGCTCTCACAAGAAGTCATGTGCAGGGATTTGGAAACTGTTCTGTGCCCGTGTTCTGGGATCCTGCAATGATAGGTCATGCTCACCTCCCAGCCAGTTTTGCCACACCCTAATCTCCTGTCTCACCTATGCACAGACCTCAGGAGAGATGTTCTCTAACACTCTACAACAAGGTCTGTTTCCAACTAGAGTATCGGGAGCCCAGCCAAGAGTCCTGATTGTCTATCTTAAGAGTACGGCAAGAACAATAAAAAACAGAGACAAATATTTCCTCAATAGCTGGGAAGTCAGTGTCTCTAGATCAGTCCTCTATAAAATTTAAATTAGCATAAAATCTGAAAAATTTAAACAGCACCATCTCACTCACTCATTTTTACAATTTTGTTTTTAAAAGAATCTATTTTAAAACGTGGATGATGCAAGGTTCGCTTCAACATGTAAATATTTATGATTAATTTCACTTATGGAATTTTCCATCCTTTTGTATATGACTGATTCTGAATATGAAGGCACTTTCAAAATTGTATACATATGTGTTTATAAAAACCAAGTGATTACAATCTTTTTAAATAGACCACAGCATTCTGCATCAAAACTGCTACACATAAAAAAACATTTTATTAGTACATGTTTGCAGCACAAAATAATTATAATTATCAGGGGGAGTTGATACATGTTTATTGCACACCTTAATTCCTTTTTCTTCCTTTTTTTTCTTTTCATCTCCTACTCTTTCCCTCCCTCCTCGCTCCTTCCAACTGTTGGTCTCTTTCCCATTTTCTTGCACCTACTTATTAAATCACAGTGTTTTGGAAATCTGTTTTTTTTCTGTGTTAGGAACAGACATCTTTTGATTTAATATTACTTTAAAAATGTCACTCAGTGACACTACAAAGGAAAGAAATAATGTATGAGTATATGTAACTGTGTGAACTTTGTAAGCTTAAGTGTGGGAAGTAAAACCCACAAAACAGCTACTGCATGAGCCCATTCATCAGAAAAGCATGCAAAACAGACTTAGGCTACTTTATGTCAGGGTGGTGTTTAAACCTGGAGAAGAGGGAAAAGTTGGGGTTTTGGAGTGCTGATAATATTATGTTTCTTGACCTGGGTGTAGTCAATTTTTGGAAAATTGAATATGATATACATTTCTGATAGATACATCTTTCTGTTGGTATGTACCTTTTTAATAAAATGTATAAAATCCCCATTTTTAACAGTATAGAAGATTAAATCAGAAGCAGCATAGAATAATGGATACCACTTTAGATTTGGAGCCCAGTGCCTGTGTTTGAGCTCTGCCTCATGAAGTATGATCTCTGTGTCTTTGGGAAATGTTCTAACTTTTCCAGAATACAGGCACCACAGTGGTAAAAGGTGATTATAGTAACTTCACGTTGGAGAGTTATTTGGAATTATAAATCCATATAGCTTGCAGCACATGACTTGATAAATAACATTTCTGTCACCTATGAGAAAGTATTAAAATATTTGCTTATACCTACTAAAATTTCAACACTTGGTACCTACTCTTGGTTTCTATTCTACTTGCTGGAAGTCCTGGGATTGAAATACAGCCCACCTACCACCCATAGCATTGAAATTAAAGGATGCCTCTGTAAACATTCTGGAACTCAAACAGGACACATTTATATGGAAGGATTTTGCCTTTGGTTTCTGACCTCTCAAGGATGTACTATTTACCATCACAAGCACTGTAGTCAGGTTACTTTTGATTCTTTACAAAAATTTTTAAAATTCAAAATAAATCAATGAACAGGTGATCATTATCCACTAGTGAAGTAAAAGCAAAAGTGACATCTTCAGAAATGGAGCAAATGTGGAACTTTGAGAGAAATGCTAAGGTGGAGAAGAGTCACTGTAAGAAAAAGATATTGCTATGAGGTAAAGAGCAAATCAAGTAGCAAAAGTCAGTGTTTACACCAACTTAGGGCAAGCACTGATTTGCAGTAGGAGAGCTCAGGGGACAGTTGCTGCTGGGTCCCTCCAGAGCAGGTTTACCAGCAGGCAACTGAAGGAACAAATGGTGGCAGTTGGCATTCAGAGAAAAATAGTGTTACAAGAGGGTTTTACAAGACCCATTAGCTGAGTCCAGCCAGGAGGGAAGGCGTGGGAATGGGAGGCATTGCCGTGAAGAGCTAGTTGGAAGCATGATTAGGGTATAGCCAGACAGGGAAATTTCCAAGTTCTGGATTTGAATTTTAAAAGATAAGAAAGTGCTAAAATTCAGTTAGCAAATAGGCTTTTTATGCTGTTGCTTTACACCTCTTATTCTTCCACCATATGTTTAAGTTAAACAAAAATAACAAATAAATAGTACAAATATTCCAGTTACAAAATTCTTTTCCAGCAAAAACTATCTAAGGAAAAAAAATGCCCAGTACACACTAATTATTACTTTAGACTGATGACTTCCCTGATTGCCTGGTTTTAATTTCCAGTGCATGTTCACCATCCTAATTTGAACATTTCCCCTGCTTGTGATTAATAGATGTACCTTGGTTGTTAGTTTTCATAAAGGCCCCAGGCCAAGCTTACTTCTACTCTGTTTCTGGTCTTTCACTGGTTCTTCTAGGTAAGATTTCTTGCCATCTCCAGATTCCTCTGCCTGATCCCGGTGCTTTCAACCTGATGGTGAACACTTTCTATAGCCCTCTATCACCCATAAGTTTAAATTAAACAGAAATAGCAGAAGCAAATGTAACCCAGAAGAATCAATGCATGAATAGAAGCAGAATAAAAATCCTCTCAATTCATCTATAGCTTGAATACAGGCAGAGGGAAATAGGTCACCTTGGGAATGGAAAAACTAAGAGTGTAAAATCTGTGGCATGAATTGGTAAATCAGACAGACAGGTGATCCCAGTTAGTAAAATTAATGCTGTTTTTTTTAAGTGAGTCTTCTTAGAGAAGAAAAGGAGATAAGAACACTATCTTTGGACCAAAATAAAGCCCTAAGAGGGGAGTCAGGAACCATGGAGAATGAGGGAGCTATTGCACACACTGGTGATGGAAAACTTCACTGATAAAATGAAATTGAACAAATACCAGAATAAGACGTAGATGCCAAGAAGTTATCTGAAAGAAGAGAGTTAAAGCGAAAGGGAATCGATGAGTACGAATAATGTACCAGCATTTGCAATGACAAGCAAAGAGGCCCATGTCACCACTGCAAGAGAATAAAGGAGGAGGAAATTGGCAGGAGATAGAACCAGTGAAGTAGCAAGGACTGGACCTAGAGCAGGCAAGTGCAGAGAGCAGCGTAAAGGCTTGTGCTTTCTCCCCATGAAAAGCTGTGTTTGTCAGTTTCCTGTCACTGTGACAAAACATCCAGGAGAATGAATGTAAGGGAGGAGAGATTTCTGATAACTCATAGTTTTGGAGGTTCAGTCTTTGGCTGGCTCACTGTTGCTTTGGAGCTATAGTGAGGCAGTGCAGCACAACTAGTGGAGCAAACCCATTGGGGGAAGCCAAATAGAAACAGGAAGGGGTGGGGACCTAATAGCTCCTTCAAGAGAACACCCTCAGATACATCATTTCCTTTCCATAGGCTCTGCCTGTGAAAAGTTGCACCACCTCCCTCAGTGCCATAGGTGTTTTAACACATGGCTACTGGGGAACATTTAAGATTCAAACCAAATCAAAAGCTTTCTGAGAGGCTTGGAAAACACAAGAGACAGAATAAAATCTAAAGTAATAGCTCTAGTGTACATTCCTCATCACCACAGTATTTCGAATGCAAGCTGGCTTTACTGACATTGGATCATGATATAAGCCTGTTGGTGTTAAGCTTAGTGTTTTTTTTTTAAGTAAGACTTCATTCATTCTTAAGTCGTCCAGATTCTAACTAGGTTTTGATTGGGTAGGTCTGTAGTGGACCCTAGAGTCTGTATCTTTTTAGGAGGTGGGGTTGTGCAATTCTGAGACAAAATTTTGGTCTATGGTCCATAATTTGGGAACATCTATTATCAAAAAGCATGACCTTACTAATAACATCCTAACTCATCTGAACTTTTGGCAACTAACTTGTTTTAACATCGGAAAAATACTAAATGGATTATAAATTTTGACCAAAATCAACAAAAGGATTCTGTGTAGGTTTTTATTATCACTGACAAATTGCATACTATACATTCTTTGTATCTGTAAAATTATAACATTTTTTAAAATCAGCTGCTTTGTGAAAACTAGATTTGGAGGAATAAAGGCAAAATCAAGAGACCACGTAAGAGATTATTTTAATAGTCTAGATGAGAGACAGTAATGGTTAAAGTGGTCAGAGGGATATTCTTGTAGAAGTACTCTGGAGGTACAGCTAAAAAGATTTATTGATGGATTAAATACAGGTTGATACAAAGCAGAAGTCAAGGGAAACTCCAAGTTTTGGGGACCTAGAAAAATGAAATAGTCATTTGCTAACATAATAAGTGCTGGAAAATATAGGTTTCAAAGAGATGAAATTGGAAACAAGAGTCTGGTTTTCAGCAGGTATTGATATTTATTTCTATTCAATAGCTAAATATATGCCACTGCATACATAAATCCAGAGGTCAAGAGAGAAATATGAACTGTAGATTAGAAGTCAGCACACAAATGTTTCCCCACGCCCTGGTGCTACATGAAATTAACTAGGGTGCAAAGGCAAGTAGTAATTAAAACAAGGAGAACTGAGCTATGCATCATCATGATTTTTAGAGGTTGGGAATGTAAAAAGGAATCAACAATGAATAGAGGGAGGTAAAAGAACTATTGACAAAATAGTGTGTTGGAAAGCAAGTGAAAAAAGAACTTCAAGGAAGGAGGAGTGATCCATACTATCAAAATGGTACTGACAAAATAAGGGTGTTGTCTTGGTTATTTTTCTTTCATTGCTGAGACAAAATACCTGAGGGAAGGAAATGAGGGAAGGAAAGATTTATTTAACTTACAGTTTATGGAGGTTTCAGTCCATACTCAGTTGGTTCCAAGGCAGGATGACCTGGCTGAGGGGCAGCCTTTCATGGCAGCTGCAAGCAAGAAAACCAAAAAGGGCAAAAGCGGAAAAGCCTACCTCCTTCCCTCCCTTATATCCTATGACGCTCCCCACCCCTGGGCAGGTGCAGCACTCACACCACCAATCCCAGCCCTGGGTAATGAACCAGTCACAGAGGCTAGACTCAGCCACTTTGGAAATGACTGCTTCCCATGACCACATGAGGCTTTGGGGGGAGCATCTAGACCCAAATCATAGCAGATTTGGATGATTAAAAATTGAGCATTAAATTTAGCCATTCAGAGTTCAAGGGTGGCTTCAACAAAAGTTATTAAAAAGAGAAAAAAATATGGTCAAGAGAGTATGCCATTGTTTTTGCTTTAAAAGGGGAAATATTATAAAATATTGACCAGATTATGGAAATAATTCAATAAAAAGGAAAATACAGATGCTTCACAAAAGATTATGACCTAGTGCAGGGCCAAGCAGGGATTTTTGTACAAAAAGGGGAAGGAACAATTCTTTCCCAGAAACAGGAGATAAACAGATCCAATAACTTACATTGGCCAACAGGTTAACTGTGCAGGGGATCTGGATGTTTCTGACGGCATCTCTGTGAAGCCCAAGCTAAAGTTAATAACCGAGAATATCATGTGGGAAAGAGAAGTTGGAGTGTTCAGAAATAGAAACTATTACCAGCACTTCTGGCATAAGTGCTGTTAACAAAGTCCAGGCATGCAGATATTTAGAATACAGAACAATTAATTTTCTTACATTTTTCAAAGGAATGTTTCTGGTTTTATTTAAGATATGTTTATATGCTATGTTTTGTTTGTAACGTTTTCATGTGTAACATATTTTTGAGGGTTAGAGCCAGTGAAGCAAAAGTTGAAAGTAGAAAAGAAAGACAAGTAAGTTGACCGACCCAGCAAGATGTGGAAGGAGTAAGGGGACATGGGATTGGGGACCGTGGATCAGGAGGGAGGGCTGCAAATGTGTGAGGGTTTCCACTGTGATAGATAATAGCAGCTGAGGGGTTTGGGATGGACAGGCCAGGTAAAGACTGACTGGACTTGCTAGGGCTGCTGAGGGAGCCAGAGCACTGGACATGTATGCAATGAGACTGTCAAGTGTCACTGTGTGTCCAGTGGAGTTTGAATAGTATATGTTTTGGGGCCAGCAGCCCTTATGGTTCTGTAATTTTCCTCAACATTTCCTTGGCTTCCTAATATACATGAAACACTTGTGGAATATTAAATACAAGTTTATTGATTTCTTCATTCAGCAAAGGTCACTGAGTGTCTTTCATATGCTGTGAGCAAAAACAGGGGCCTGTAGTCAAAGGGAAATAAGACATTAATCAAATCAGTGCACGACTAAATGGGAAATCAACAAAGTGAGCCCACTGGGAAGGAAAAAAGGAAGAGCTCTAACAGCATACAGTAGTGATTTTTTTCCTTGGCAGAATGAACTGAGTAGACTTCCCAGAGGGAAGAAATAAAGACTGAGCAAAAACTTGAAGCCTAAATAAGAGTTCCTTAGAGGAAAAGGAGGGGTGAGTGGTGTGTAACGTATGTTCTGTAGGCAGGAAAGTAAGGTGTGCACAAACTGGGACGGAGCAGGGAGCGCAGCAAGGGTGGGGGCTGAAAGTCAGCCAGGGCAGAGGTGGGTGATAAGCACAGCAGGCCCTGAGGGCCGTGTTAGGTATTTTCCCTGTGTGTTTATAGCAAAGAAAGACACTGAACTGGTCAGCAGCTGTGCCTAGTCATCAGGTTTGCATCTCTCCAAGATCTTGGGGTGAGGGTGAAAGTCTGGAGGTTCTGCCGGAGCCTGTGCAGAATATGATGGGTCTGGGGTTCCAGGAAGCCGGGATGATGGAGGCCAAGAAGTAAATGGCCATAAGAGAGAATTGGGAATTCAGAGGAAAAAGCTTTTTGTGGGGGTTGGATAAAAAGTGGAAGGGAAAAGGAGGGGCGGTGTGACTTCTGGCTTGTGCTCTGCTAGTTAGGGCAGGTGGTAAAGCTTTGGGAATTGTGGAGGAAGACCTGGAGTTCACATTTTGTTATAGCGAAGCTGCCACAATGCAAATAAAAACTCTTACAGGATTTGTTCGGTATTAAATCATTAGGATGAGTAAATCTGCTGATACTGCTAAATATGACAGACATTCCAGCATTTGGTTCTGATGGCACCTGTGCTGGGTGTGGGATTTTGTATTTACCATTGTCATTTATGGGATATACTGAATGATGATTCTTTCCTCTGCAGAAAGATTTCACGATATTATAATGTGCTTTGTATTAGAACCACTTTATGAGTTAGAAAATTGCAGAGGAAAGAAATCAGGAGCAGCTTGTATACATAAAACAACATGTTAGCTTCCTGGAGTTCTGGATGGCTTGGTGTTTAACTGGCTTTCTGACTTCAGACCAATTCTTTAACCTCTCTACACCTCAGTTTTTCATTTTTGAATGCAATATACATGGAGGAGATAAAAAGGTTGAACTGTGATCTCTGCAGAGTGCTTTCCAGCCATAAAGCTTAAAAGACTTACTTAAGAACATAAAGCTATATAATAAATAGCCAAGGGCCTTTCCTGTATTCTTAGATTTCAGAGTTTCTCCTTAAAGGCAAAGTGTTTTTCACAAAAAATCAGGGGGGAAAAAAAATGATAAAGCAGCAAATCCTAAAGTAAATAACATTTCCCACAATTAAAGCCTCAATTAAAATAAAGGCAACAAAGGTCAAGATAAATAGGTAGGAAGAGAAAAAATGATAATTTATGTATTATTGAAAAAAGTACAACCAAAGGAATGGGTTGAATATAGCAGACATGCCAAGAACAAGATAACTAAATAAATAAATAGTAGAAAGATGTTAAATTAAATTTTAAAAAAGTATAATGATGATTCTAGTAGAATAAAAGCTACTTTTGTAGTTTACTGGCACTTGATAAGCTGATACAGTTTTCTGGACTGTTGTTACTATAAACATAACTGTTACCAGAAATGTGAAACAGCAATATTTATTTTTCCTGATTAAGGCAATGTACATAATTTTCACACCTGAAAATTTTTTAAAATGTAAAGAAAATAACACTATTTTCACCTACTCCAGCAATTAAACTTTTATATTTCTTACGTATGGTTTTTTTGTTTGTTTGTTTGTTTGTTTGTTTGTTTTCTTTTTGGTATCAGGAATCAAACTCAGGACCTCACACTTGCCAGGAAGGCACTGCACCACTGAGCTAAATCTCCAGCCCCCTTTTTAATGGTTTTAAGTAGCAATAACTTTTATAAACATAACTGGAACAGTGTGACACATATTATTCTATGTATGACTCTAAACATTTTAATCTTTCATATTAAACATTTATCTTTTCTACATGTAATTCAGAGCATTGTTTTTATGCATGCTTAGTATGTAAATATTTCATAATTTATTAAACTAATAACCTAAGTTAGGAAGTTGGGGCCTCTAAATTTTCAATATTATAAATAATATAATGTAATGAAACTCTTTAAAATACAAACAATTCGTTTTGCCTGACACTGTAGGCCACATCCATCAAATGACATGAGCCATGTCAGCATTTTTATACATATTTTAATTTTCTTAGTTATTGTACCAATTTACCTTTCTATCCACCATATAAGAAACTGCCGCTTTCACTACAGCCACGTGCAAGGCTTTTCTTGGCTTTAAGAGTCCACAGAGTCCCTGTACTGCCCATCTCCTCCTCTTCAGTTGGCCTGCACAGTAGGCCACTCTGTGTAGGCCCCTCCCACTCGCTCAGCCCTGGATGCGGGATTGGACCACTCTGGTAAGGTCCTTTCTTCGCAGGAAATAACAGCTCTGGGAGTCTGGTGAAGAACCTTCCACCTTATACTGCATAGAACTGTTAGGGTTCAGGACCTAATATCCCTGCTGGACTAGAAGCTCCAAGTAGGCCAACATTTTGTCTACTCATTCCCTTGTATCCACCATCTAACAGCACAGAACACATGATTAAACTCAGTTGATGTTTGTTGAATGAATGAATGAGTGAATGTCTAGACTTTGCTAGCTCACAGTGGAAAAGGAGCTGTGGAAATGTATTGCCAGGGTGAGACATTAGAAAAATAGTGGACAAGAGAAAAGGGAAGAGAGTAGAATATTAGAAAACATAAACAGCTCCCTTAATCAAGCCAGAGCATTTGTTTTCTGCCCCACCCCTTCCTGTCTTCTTGGAAAGCCACCCATCAGTTCCATAAAGCAAACTGGCAAGCAAGGAAAGTTCTCCAGGTTCCCAGGCACAAGAGCTGGTCTCTGATACCCTGCCAAGTTCACTGCTGAGCTCTCACTGACTGCTGCTTGTATTATTGCAATCTTATGGTAAAAAGGATATTTGCAGGTGTCAAAGAGAATATCTTAATTGAGATATCTATCTGCAGTTACAGGAATTAGAAAGCTCCTTAGACTCAAAGATGGTAGATCCCAAAGCAGTTGTATGTCAGGAACAAATGCTTGTGGCTTTGTCCTTTATCAAGGAAATTTTGAGTTTTCCTGTTAGAAAACATACCTACGATGATTTGGTGATGTTCAACACCATGTAAATGCTAGGAAGAAAAAAATGTAGAGTACTCTATGGAGGGAATTCTATTGTCTAAAAGGCAGGGTTTAATTTTTGTTTTGGTGTAACTGCTGCAAGAAAGGAAGCAACTTGCATTTGGAAATTCGACTTGGCAAATGCAATCATCAGAAGTTTGCTTTCAGTTAGTTTAACTTAATTTGTATCTTAAAGTCCTAAATTTGGCTTAGAAAACATTATCACTGCTGGCATATGCCCCAAAATAAAGGCAAACATATGTAGAAGGAAAGAGAGCCACCAATAAACATTTTAAAACTCATATTTTACCACCAGTACCAGTGGAATTAAATGACCTGCATGAAGATGCAGTCTCAACCAGCTGTGTCCAGTTTTGGCTGCAGAAGGAGCAAGTGACCTGGTATTCTCGGTTGTCCACATTCCAGGAATAAATTAGTAGTAATTATCCTGAATCAAATATACATATTTGTTTAACCAGCATTGCTATGTGAGAACAGCCTGCCTTTCTCTCTTTCACAACCACAGCATATATCCCTACGCTCAAGCTGTAGCTATTATTATGCTCAAAATTAATCTCATTTAATTTAATGAATATTTAAAAACCATTCTACCTAACTGAGATTAAGCGTGGCGACGAAAAAGGGTGAAAGCTATGGAACATAGGAGAAATCCTCTGCTGTTGTCAGTTTAACACACACAGAAGAAAATGGATTGTTTGTGCCTCTGAAGGAATACTGTTAAAATTTCTGTGGAATGTTCCCAAAAGACTGACCACAAGTGATTTCCTCGCATCTCATAAAAGTACAGAATTTGAGAGTGTTTTGTAGAGCTCAGCCAGCCTTAGATACTAGTGGAATAATTTCCTGCCCAACTGCTTCCCTTAGGACTCGTTGTCATGTGTCTTGGTCAGCAACCCCTCCGACACAGGAGTCTGCCTTAAGGTCAGCCAATCAGCTCCATGCAACAACTGGTGAGGATATTTACTACTAAAAACTCTAAATGTTTCCCAAGTTAAGCTCACAGAGCATGTCTGCTATTGCAAAATCTAAGCAAATCACTTTGGCAGGCAATCTACCCACAGAATAAATAATTATTGGAAACACATTTCTGGGTTTTACAGAGTGAGTTAATGGAGCGATGAGTTCTGACACTTTAGGGATCTAAGCCTATTTTTAACAATACAGTAATGGATTGAGAGGTGCTCTACCAAAAGGTATACCTATGTCTTAATTTCCAAAACTTGTGAACACTACTTTCTTTGGAAAAGAGGCCTTTACAGGTGCAATGAAGAATCATTGAACATCAATCAGGTCCTAAATCCACTAATGAGCATCCTCGCTAGGAGCACTGAAAGGAGAGCCAATGTGAGGAGAGGGCTAGTTATAGGGGCAGCCGCTGGGAGCTAGGAGAGGTGGAGTATCCTCTCTGACTGCATTCTCTCTGACTGCCCCGAGAGGGAGCACAGTACTGCTGGAGTTTGAAATTCTGGCCTCCAGAAAGGTGACAGGATCCATTTCTGTGGTCTTAAGTCACTCAGTTTGTAGTGACTTGTCATGGCAGCTCTAGGAAACTAGGACAACCAATAGATGACTCTGCCTTAAACTTACATGGAGAAAGCCTTGGTCCTTAAGAGACCTCCCCTGAGATAACTGTGTCAGCCTGAGTAAGAATCTCAGTTTGTTTGTGAATCACTTTCTTCATGAGGAGTTGAATTAGGTGATCTTAAAACTTCCTTCCAGCTCTATCATCTCCATGTCTTTTAACAAGTGATGTGTAGCAAACTAAAGAAGCACAAGTGGAATTGTGTAAACAATCACACTCATATGCAAGCTTTTCACACACAAGCTTGTAAGCAAGCTTTGAAGTTCATGTGAGAAGAGTGTGAATGAGAAACAAGATCAGCTGCAATTATTGCCATTTATTGTGCTAACGTTGCTTCATGCAAGTTTCACTATAAACTTACTGTAATAGTCTGAGTCCAATCAGGAGACAGAAGCCACCTGGCGGGTTAAACAGTAGAAATGGGATAGAAAGAATAATTAAACAATGATCAAAGAATAATTGCAAAACATAAGAAATTCTAGACAGTAGCTCAGAGCTGAGGGAGCGTGCCCAAGGAAAAACAAACTTGGAAGGGGATCAGAGGTCACTGGAGAAGGTACAGTCAGCCACCTGACAGCACAGGAGTTGGATGGCTTGCCCATACCAGGCCACAGTTGGTCCTTACATGCTGGGAAGCTGACAGGCTGCCCTGCATAGTTCAGGGGGTGAGCAGATGACCACTGCTGGTGTCATAAACACACAGTGAGAGTCTGGGCATCGGCTGGGACAGTAGCCTTCAAAGTGCAGGGAATGAGGATGAGACAGCAAATGAAATGACTGCGTGTTGTGTGATACACTAGACCGTGAAGGCTTCATGCAGGCTGCACAGAGTTCTGGGTTCCGTGTCAAGAGAGATATAGAGAGAACATCAGGAAAAAGAGGCTACAGAATTACAGAAGGACCCACTGTGGCCGGTCAGGCTCCACCCCATGCCCTCATACCTATGCTGTTCATCTCCCAGGCCACACCAGAAGCTGCAGAAATCCTCTTCCTTCCCAGCACCTTTTGGCAGCCTTGAGTAAGCAAATTTAACATCATACGCATTTTAGATGGGAAATACTTGAAGGAAGTCTGTTAGTGGTGAGCATATATTGAAGGGTACCTGTGGAACTAAGAAGCAATATTTTTTTTTTTTTATCAGTACCGGGGATCAAACTCATGACCACGTGCTTGCAAGGCAGGTGCTTATGCCGCTGAGCTAAATCCCCAGCCCGGAAGCAATAAATTTATAACTAGCACACTTTCAAAGTAACTACTATCTATAAACATACATGGTCATTGCAAGGCTGAGACATGAATAACCTCTAAATGACAGCCAAAATTATACCTGGAGACATAAATGACAGATAATTCCTGAGCCTCTGCTTTAACAACATCCCTAGAGCAGTATGATCAAAATTACTCATTTAAACTATTAAACTATCCCATGAACAGCTCTTTACTTTTATTTCATTATTATACTTATGACAATAGGATGAAACTTTATCTAAGGAGATAGTTTTCAAGTCATTTATGTAAAGACAAAGAAGCAAAGGACAGAGCCACCCCCATAAAGCTTTCTAATCTTCCCTTCATCTTTAGGCTGGGGTAAATTTCTCCAATAACTTTGTTAACTGGCACCCTCCTCTTAGAGCATGCATCTGGAGATGTCTTCCAACATCCTTCAAACTCTAATATAATTACCTGCTACCTATGATTCTGCACTCCAAACCCCAGCTTCCTCAATTGCAGAAACTGAGTTCCATTCTTTCATGTTTGCAGCTCAGGAGTTTGACCAACAGCCTAGCTCATGATAGATGTTTAATAAAAAGGTATTGGACTGAACCAAAGAAAGCCAACTCAGGAATTCATTCAAACAAGTCATTTCTAGAATGCAACTCAAGATCAAGACTATTCGCTGAGCAAGAGGCTATAGGTTTCACACTATCCAGACTATAGGTCCCTTGATAGCATGCACAGTGTACTGTATGCAGAGGATCAGAGTGAATTTTCAAGCCATGTCCTAGAAAGAGGCTCAACATACTTTGAAAGACACTAAGAACTTTAGTCAAAGGTAAGGGAGTAAGAGTTGAAATGAAAACTAGGAATATGTTGTTGTTAAAGAATCTAAAGTCTTGAAACATGTAGAAAGCTTGTACAGAGGAATGAGAGCAGTTAGAGAAAGGAGGCATAGATAGATTTCCAGTGTGACTTGCCTCTGACAGTTCTTGATACCTTCCTGCATGTATGCAGACAGTTGGAGCTGATTGAAAGTGTCTGGTGTGGTATATTCAGCACATCCTTTGACATTGAACAATCTGCTTGGCCACCTCCCTCTGAAGAGTCTCATGCTGCTGTCCAGAGTCATTTCCATCTTTAACAAGCCCTTACACCTGGGCAGACCAAACCCACAGCCATAGGCAAGTTTCCAGGAGGAATCCACACATTCTCAGTCCTGCAGCAAGTGTCTGTTCAACTTCCTAATATTAGTAAATACTTCTACTTTTGTTTTTATCTCTGACCTCTCTTCACCCTCCCCCAGTTCTTTGGAGAACAGGGCACTGTCTGTCCCTCCTACTTCATCTATAAAGGAAATACAGTTCTAATTTCTATGTGTCTACCCTGTTTATCTACATCCAAATCTCCCCCAAATCACTTTCTTCCTAGACCTGAAATATTGTTCTATTTGTGAACACATTTTCCTTCTCACCCATAAATTATCTTTTACATCCTGTTAGGTTCTTGGCTGTCACATCCACACTAGTCAAGACCTTCCTACTGGGACTCTTGGAACCTTCCGTTGATTATACACCAGGCCTAATCCAGGGAACTATGTCTATATTCAGTTTCCTGAGCACTGCATTGACAGTTTACCAGCTTCTCGTGAAGCTAAGGCAGGAAAACAATACATTCAAACTAGCCTGGGAATTTAGTGACTTAGTAAGACCCTGCCTGTAATTAAATAAATAAATAACCTGAGGAGGTTGTTCATTGCAAAGGCTATGCATTCAATAGCGCGCACACATGCGTGTGCGCACACACACACACAGACAAAGAGAGAGAGACAGAGACAGAGACAGAAACAGATATTGGTGCTCAAGAGATGCAGGGTATAGATGAGCAGCTGTGAATGACCTGAGGCAGAAAATGAGCCACCAGAAAGGAGCATACAGAACAGTCTCCAGAACTCACACAAAGCTAGAAATAGTCCATATTCCAATAGCCACAATATAAGAACAAAAGTCATACTACAGAAAGTATTTAAGTATTCAGAAGGGACTATAAAACCTATGTAATTCAAATTTTCTTTTTCTTTTTAATAAGAATATATTTTTCTGCATTCAAAAGACAAGGAAATTAGTAAATCACATCAATCTGCTGAAATCAAAAGAAAAAGTTTTGGCATTCGGATTTATTTCTCTTTGTGTTTTGCTAAATTATGGAACCACCCATTGAGGCATTCAGAACAATCATTGGTGCAGTGGGATTTAGTTAAAAGCCAAGGTGTAGAGTGGTGAGAAGACAGACGATCATGTTGCCTTTCTTAATAGACAGGAAACACGGTTGTGATCGTAGTGTCTGTTAACAGAAATGATAGTTTATTACTGAGTGCTGCCAGGTCAAGAGAGTCTGAAAGTGAGCATGACCAAATATTTAAGTGAAAAATTATAGCTACTCCAGATACCCAGGGTGTAACTTATTTTCTTTCCTGGCTCACAAGTTTATTCCCTCCCATCTAGCCAAATTACTCAACTTATAAATGGATGCTGGCTTAGTTCCTTCAGAAAGAACTAAGCTAAATCAGAAAGAAGTCAAGGGGAGATGGATAGGATTGGGGTAAGAGTAGTTTGTGCTGCTCAATTTCTTAACATATGCAAAACATCTGGTGGTAGGAGAGCTAAAACATGCAGAGAGAAATAAGAGGTGGCAGTAATTTTCTCACTGTGTTGTATTCACTTTTATCCATTTCACCCCACTGGTGCAAGTTTTTTCTTTCTTAATCACACTGTCTACCTCTGATAAGCTATGTATTCTTAGATGTCACTTTCATTGTGTCACTCAGAGAACTGTGCTGGCCACTGTTACCTTAAAGACAGCAGTCATAATTCACGTTTCTTGGAGGTCTGTGGCCTGCTTTTCCTGGAGGAGCAATCTAGGACCAGTGGTCAGTCCAAGTCCTTTTCCCGGCTCTGGTACTCACTGGAGCTTGCCTCCTTTTTTGAGAAACAGATGAAGCAATCTTACAATCCTACCTACTTCACAGATTTTTGGTTAGAGGTAAAATTGGACCCTCAGGTAGGACCCTTAGTGTTGTAAGGACTTTATAAATGATAGATTTTTTTATCTATTTAAATATACTCACGGTGTTTCCAAACAAGCCCGTCTCCCTCCTGACAGGCTACTTCTTTTTGTAGTTTGCCCTTCAACACAAAGACTTACACATGCACTACGTGCTTCATTCCTATCTCTGCCTTTCCTCACATTTTCCCATTTCTGAAATATGCTCTACCATCACCTCTTGGTTAATATATCTGTTTTCTAAGGACTCATCACAAGTCCCACCTGCACCATTAAACCTTCTTAGCTTCTCTTTATTCTAATTCTCTTTTGAAGTTTACAAGTCATCATATTCTCTAGTAAAACAACTTCTATGTGCTGATATTTAATTTAAGAAGTTCATTATTTCAATGCCTTGTGTTTTGTTTCCCTCAACAACAATCTGAGATCATTGGTGATAGAAACCTGTTTACAGTTGATTCCTTGTCCTACATAATAGGTATTACAATGCAGTATTCAGGAAATTGCTATTGATTTATTGATTAAGCCAAATACAAAAAGAGATTGAAAATATTTTATGCTTATAAGGTAAGAAACTGACCTTTAGGGGTTTTAAGAGAGCAAGCTATTAACTTGACCAAGGATGAAAGAATCAAGGAGTGGAATTATAGTACACTTGGGTTTTTTCCTTTTGCTTCTAAGGTTGAAAATGCAATGTAGTAATTGTTTGTCTCACATTATTGTGCCTTTTGACTTTCAACTTTAATCCCATTACTTTCTGCTTGCCAGAGATTCAGAGTCTAATAATTCCTTCATTTCTCAGCTCTAGAAGTACATTTAAAGGCGTTATTAAGCAATCTGCTGTAAGTAAATAATTAAAAAATAGATAAATATTACAAACCACTGCAATGAGAGAAAATGTAAAGAAAAGATTATTCTTTAAACCTAAACAAAAATCAACAGATAATGAAAGATATAAACATGGCAAAAATAATTGACAGTGGAAAAGGTTGTACAATAATTTTGTCGGGGCTGGGGATTTAGCTTAGCGGCATAGGCGCCTGCCTGACAAATGTGAGGCCATGAGTTCAATCACCAGTACATTTAAAAAAAAATTGTCAGAAAAAAATACAGGAAACTGGGAGTGTAGCTCAGGAATCTTAAGTATGAGCCTAGCAGACACAAAGTTCTTGGTTAAATACCCAGCACAAAGAAGGAAGGAAGGAAGGAAGGAAGGAAGGAAGGAAGGAAGGAAGGATGGAAGGAAGGAAGGAAGGAAAAAGGAAAGGAAGGAAGGAAAAAGGAAGGAAGGAAGGAAGGAAGGAAGGAAGGAAGGAAGGAAGGAAAAAGGAAAGGAAGCCAAGGAGAGAGAAACATCCCATACAATGAAGAAGACTGCAATGTTTCTTTAATATGACAAATATACATATGAACCTGCTTTTGGATAAAGCTGTTTCCACGTCAATCATACTGAGATACATATGAATTAAAATAAGATCATAATCCTGAACTGATTCTAAAACTAGGGTTGCATGAAGTAATAAATTAACAGATTTTATTCAGCTACTCCTAGAAAAGGATGTTTCTTCTAACCCTCAAGGAACAATTGAGTCATTAAGGTTCAAAAAGAGCAAGGGATCAACTCATTTGGCTTGTTGGAAATTCTCCCCAAGAGCCTATATGTTCTACCTGGATGCCAGCCTATCAGAATTGATATCTTTCCTTTGATTTCCTAAGTGGGTTTGAACAATGGAATATTCATGACATGATAAGATTGAAAATTGGCTTCTTATGAATCTAGGTACTCTGTGCCAACATTTAACTCAAATTACCATGGAACAAAATAATAAAATGATGTCTTTCAACTTCAGCACTTGGTTCAGTGCCAAAACACACAGTGACCCATAGTGACACAGTCAATTTGTGGGATCCTGTTTCCACCCTAGCTGCCATTTTCTTTTCTTGCTTACTATACCTTTAAATAAGTATATCCCTCTCTAAAGAGATTGTTTGTAAATACTGTAGTAAACAAGGATAATGCTCCCCAACTCACATATATATCTCTGCTCCTTCCTTCTTAAGCTCCAACAATATCAAGGTGTGACTCTGTTCTCTGGGTCACAATTAAGAGTCTTTCTCTCTTCTAGGAATAATCTTACCCTCCTCAATAGCCCTTACTTCAGTGAGCTTTCTTTGAACTCTCTGACCAACCTTACACATACTTCTGGATTAGGTTGGCTTGTCTAGTACAATTTCGAAACACTTACTATTTGATATGCACATTGTTTTAAAATGATCCATTTATTAGTCCATTAACTTCAATGAGCCTTAAATCAGGTTTGGACCTCATTTGTCTTCGAATTCTTAGCAAGCTGCATTGTGTTTAACACTTGGGAAATGTTCAATACATTTTGGATGAAATTCTGCTTCATTAATTTTTTATATAGGAGATAATAGATTCTCTATGCCAGGACACTTACAGATATTTAAATTAAATTTTCCACTAAATGCAACACTTATATATTTGCATAAAATAGCAATACTGAGTCTGGGGCAATTCTCAGGCCAGAAAGTGGTTATATTTCTCAGTAAATATATTTTTAATTGCATGTTTAATAGGACACTTATGTAGTGCTGTCTGTGTACCAGGAGCTATTCTAAGTGCTTTATAAATATTAATTTGAATTATCTTCATATCGAATCTATGAAAGACAAGATCTGGCAAGGAAATGGAGACTCAGAGGATTTCCACGCCTGGGCTCACGCTGCTCACCCAGTAAGGGAGGAGCTAGAATGTGCATGCAGAAAAGTTGGCTCAGAGACGGAAGCTTTCCCTTGCAGCAAGACCTCCACTGCTCAGTGAGGGCACATTTGGCCACTACAGCCTTGGTGTGCAAATTATTTCCTTCCTCTCCTCTTTGTCTGGCCTTCTTCAGATGTCTTTTAACTCTACATTCTAGACACAGATTTTGTTGATCTGCTTTCCTCCAAGAAACCTCTCTGATTTTACAAAAAAGGAAAAAAAAATGTAAGCTCAGAGATCCTCACAAAATCCACTGAGGAATATACATGTTAAGAAATAAAAATATACTTAAATCAATATTAGTTAAATTCTCACCCTCTCAGGACAAGACTGAGTAATGATTTCATTCTGCCTTGAGTTGAAAACAAATGCTCTTTTAAGTCTTGGAAAGGATGTAAAAGGATCTAAGAACTCTTCATGAAAACCCTTCATTTTCCTTTCTTTGAAGTTGAAATCCTACGGTGATGAGCTACAGATGACCTTAACTCTCTGCTGTGCTCAGGGAGACATATGCTATCATAGAAATCAGAAACTCCATAAATTAGCCTCTCTCTTTTCAGCTCAGCGCTCTGAATTATAGGTAAGAAAAATCCTCTAGATAGTCAACCCCACCCCCAAACTCCGTTTTAGAGACATTTTGTCAAAACAAGTGGCCTTTCTTGATATCACTGCATTCAAGTCATAAAGAGCAAAGCAGTAAAAAGAGAGCCTACCAGGACTACCTGAAAATGGTGTCATAAAGGGAATGTTATCAATTAGATTGTTCTATTCTTAAAAGGATCGATAGGGGCCAAAGGAAAGATGTTTTGCCACCAGTTAAAAAATTGATGAGGAAGAGATTCCTTAGGAGATTAACTTGGAAAATTGTGTTTCTAGCAAGCAAGTATGTAAGGAGCAAATTGTTTGACCAAAAAAAACCCTTACATTCTCTGCTAGGAAATGAGGAAATTCCTGCTACATGAATTCATCACATGCAGATTCTCAACTCAGGAAATGTACAAAAAGTTCTTCAGGAGCAGGAAGTTGGAACTACAAGAAAGGAATCTAAACACAGAGGAGTGACAGGCACAGAAAGCACATATGTACACCGGAGCCATGGATCCCTGTGGGTAATGCTTTTTCTACCTCAGAATCATGTCCTTACCTCCACATACTGAGTCCTCAACTGAGTATAGAGGAACATCCCCTTACGAATATCTGGAATTCTCTGTGTGTGTCTCTCTGCTCTCTAGCTCAGCCTCCTGAAAATGCTAACTGCACCTCAACTAAAGGAAGCCGCTGGGCTCTCCTTGATTCCCCCCTCCCTGGAATTTTTCTCGAGGCATCAAACTGGAGCAATTGTAAGGCTCACCTCGTTCCTTGTCTCCCAATGGCCACTGCATTTTAATGCCTGGGGTCTGATACCTAAGAACCATTTTGTGTATATTTTGCTTTTGTTTTGGTTATGCCAGGTCTGATTAAATGTGGACCCTACTATTCCAACTTTGCAAAGCAGAAGTTCCTCCCAAATTTTGTAACAAAAGTCTCCTTATTTCCCAATAGAAACAATAAGGGTTTCTAATCTTCCAAGTTAATGTCCGGAGGAGTCTTTCTGATCAGTTTTCTAAACATATTATATACAAAAACTAACTAAAATTGGAGTATAAACATGAACATAAAGCCCACAATTATAAAACTTTTATGAGAAAACTTGAAAAATCTTTGATACTTGGGATTAAGTAAAGATTACTAGCTATTAATTTGACCTAAAACTCAAATTAATAAATTGGGTTTCATCATAATTAAAAACTGCTCTTTCAATAATTTTGCTAAGAGTATTAAAAGTCAAGCTATGCAAAGGAACAGAAGATTTTCAAATAAATATCTACAAAGGGATCATACCAGATTAGAAAGCTTTTGCACAGCAAGGGAAACAGCCAACAGAGTGAATGCACAACCTATAGAATGAGAAAAAAATTGTCTGCTCTTTTCAGATTGAGGACTAACACGAACAATATATAAAGAACTCAGAAAATTAGACCCTCCAACAATAAAAGACCTAACCAAATGTATATTTAATAAGGAACCTGCACCCATAATATATAAAGAAATCTTAAAATTTAACAAGCGAGTTAAAATATAGGCAAAAGATTTGAACAAATATTTAGTTTAAAAATATGCAAATAGCTAATAAGAATATGAAAAAATATTCAATATCATTAGTTAATAAAGAGATAAAAATTAAAATTACAGTGTGGGACACTACATAGCCACTAGAATGAGTGTAATCACAGATTGACAAGACTGAGGTTGGAAAAAAATGTGGAGAAACTGAGGCCCTAATGAACTGCTGGTGGGAATAGAGAATGACATGACTCCTTTGAAAAGCAATATTGCAATTTCTTAAAATAGGAAGCATAAACTTACTGTACATTCCAGTGGTTCTACTGTAAAATATCTACTTAACCAAGAGAAATGAAAATTGTGTTGACTTACTTGGAAGTGACTCCTCAAGGACAGTTATTCAGAATGGTCAAAACTGAGAATGCCCATCAAGCGGTAAACTTTTCAACAAAATATGCATATCTACACTACAGAATACCAGTCAGGAATTAGAAGTAAAATACTAAAACATGCTATAACACGGATGATCTTCAAAAGCACGAACTTGAAAACATGCTCTATAGATTGTCTGATATCATTCACCTGAAATTTCCTTTAACATTAAATTCTGTGTAAGCAGTGAGCTAATCATGGTCCATTAGAACTGGTAATTAGAAGGAGGAGTATATTTGACAGATGTTTAGGGGTAGGAGGTTTAAAACTGAATTAGGCTAATTGATGAACTTGTATAAATTTACTGAAAGTCTCACTTACAAAGTGGAAACTTTATTCTATATAAACATAACTCAGTAAAGCTACTATTTTTGTTTTAGTAAGACTACTTTTTAAAAGAATCTATCTTTATATTTCCTTCTAGTTATGCTGTATAAACTCATAACAAAGGTAAATGTAATGACTCCATATTTATGTTTCTTCAAAAATAGTGAGTTTTTATCAAGAAATAAATGAACAGGCTTTTGTTCCATTTCGGAGAGATATATAAACTATTGGGTTTTTTTTTCAGATAACCTAATTTTATGTAAGCATCAATGTATGTCTGTTAAATTATTCAGAGAACAGGGGCCAGGCATATAGCTTGGTGGCACAAGCACCAGCCTGGCAAGCATGAGGTTGTGAGTTTGATCCTTTGGTACCAGCCCCCAAAAAATTCAGAGAGCTATCACAATCTTATAATGTAGATAGGTAAAATATTTTTAACTAATTTCAAATAGTAAGAAAGTTAAAGCAACATTAAATTAAAGAGTGTCAAAAATCATGGGCTGGGCTGGATGGGGAGATAGCTCAGCTACATGGTGTCTAACTGGTAAGCACAAGGTCCTGAGTTCGATTCCCATTATCAATAAAAATGGTAACAAATTTTGATTTCCATATAATACATACTGATTGATATTTAAACTCTCCTTCCTAACCCTCCCAAGAAGCTGTCAAGTCTCTGCTGGAAAACACTTTATACCAGGGAACTTGGTATCCCAAGGGCTAAAGTTTCTTCTTTTGCAAAGAAACCAACAACCACAAAGACCAAAGCAGGCCTTGTAGCTTCCTTCCACAGCAGGAAGCTAATTGGTAAGAAGAGACCAGCATCATATCCTGGGAGCTAGCCTTCGGCTATTTCACTACATTCCACTATTTCATGTACATTCAATATTCACTACAAAGTTTTGTATTCATTTCACCTAAGACAGGTCTTAAATGCACAATATGCTCTCCCCTTCACCTGGATGAGCTTTGCAACAGAGAGGAGCTTCAGCCGCCCCTCCCCCACACCCCTGCTGCCTCAGCAGCTGAGGGGAGGGTCTGCAGGAGCCTTGATGGACCCTCTCCCCGTCCTGATACCAAAACCAAAGAAAGACCCAACCATAAAGGAGAACTACAGGCCAATCTCCCTAATGAACATAGACACAAAAATTCTCAATAAAATACTAGCAAACAGAATGCAGCAAATTATCAAAAAAAAGTATATACCATGATAAGTGGGATTCATCCCAGGAATGCAGAGATGGTTCTGCATACACACATCAATAAATGTAATATATCACATCAAGAGGCAAAGACAAAAAATTACATGATCATCTCAATAGATGCAGAAAAAGGTTTTGATAAAGTCCAACATATATTCATGATAAAAACCCTACAGAAAATCAGAATAAATGTTCTCTAACTCAATCTGACAAAGTCATCTATGACAATTAATAGCCAACATCATACCTCATTGTCAAAAACTGAAAGCTTTTGCTCTAAAATCGGGAACAAGACAAGGATGTCCTCTATCACCATGCCTTTCAATATAGTTCTGGAAATGTTACGTGGAGCAATTAGACAAGAGAGAAAAATAAAGCTAGGAAAAGAGTAAATTAAACTATCATTATTTGCAGATGATATGATATTCTACATAGAAGACCCCAAAAACTCCACCAAAAGACTACTAAAATTAATAAGAAATTCAGCAGCATAGCTAGATACAAACTCATCTCTCAAAAATCAATAGCATTCTTGTACACTAAATCAAACTCACTGAGAGATAAATAAAGGAATAGCACATTCCATAATTGCATCCAAAAAAATGACATACTTAGGAATCAATGTAACAAAGGATGTAAAAGATCTATATATTGAAAACTATAATACTGTGAAAAAAGAGATTGAAGGTGGTATCAGAAATTGGAAAGATATGTGCTCTTGGATAGGGAGAACCAATACTGTGAAAACAGCCATACTCTAAAAAAACTGTTACATATTTAATGCAATTCAGATCCAAATACTACTAGCATCCCTTAAAAATCTCCAGAAAACATTCCTAAAATTCATTTGGAAATGAAAGAGACCTAGAATAGCAAAGGCAATTCTGGGAAACAAAGGAAAGGCAGGAGGTATCACAATCCCAGGCTTGAAACTGTACTACAAAGGCACTGTGATAAAGTCAGCATGGTACTGGCACAAAAACAGACCTGAAGATCAGTGCAACAGACTAGAAGATGCAAACACAACTACAAAGACACTTGGCCACCTTGTCTTTGACAAAGGGGCCAAACATGTTCACTGAAAGAAAGATGGTCTGTTTAATAAATGGAGCTGGAAAAATTGGCTTTCCATATGTCAAAGACTAAAACTAAAGCCATGTTTATAACCATGCACTAAACTAAAGTAAAAATGTATCAAAGATCTAAATATTAAAACAGAAACACTAAATCTACTGGAAAACAAGGCAGGTAGAAATCTTAAAGACATAGGCAAAAGAGTTCATGAACAAAACACAAACTGCCTGGGACTACTTCAAATAATCACCAGTTAGAATCTCATCCTACTTAAAAGATTTTGTACATCAAAAGAAATCATCAACGGAGTGAAAAAAAAAAAAAAGAAACCACAGAATGGGAAAAAAATAGCCAACTGTCCCTCAGACAAAGAACATCTACCTAGAGCATATAAAGAATTTTTTTAAAAATCAGATGCCACAAATTCAAAGATGCAGTCAAAAAATGGGCATCTAAAATGAATATGCACTTTTCAGATAAAGAAATACAAATGGCAAATGAATACATAAAGAAAAGGTTCAATATCACTGGTCATTCAAGAAATGCAAATTAAGACAATGCTGAGATTCCATCTCACTCCAGAAAGAATGGCTATCATTAAGAAATCAACCAATAACAAATGTTGGCGGGGCTGTGGGGAAAAAGGAATCCTTCTCCACTGTTGGTGGGGATGTAGACTGGTGCAATCACTGTGAAATCAGGGTAGAGATTCCTTAAAAATCTAGGATTGGAGGTCCCATTCAGGCCAAATATTCTCCTGAGATATTTTCCCAGAAGAACTGAAAAAATCATGCCATAGTAATAGATGTGCACCCATGTTTATAGCAGGGTAATTTGTAATAGCTAATTCTTAGGAACAGCCCAAAAGCCCATTAGTCATGGAATGCATAAAAAGGATGTAGTGGTTTTATACAATGCAGTGTTACTCAGCAATAAAGAAGGATAAACTTGAGGCTGTTATAGGTAAATGAATGCAATTTGAGATCATATTCATAAGTGAAATAAATCAAAGTCACATATGTAACTATTGTATTGTCTCTCTGGTATTAAAAAAAAAAAACCTGAAAGAGTAAATAAGATCCAAAATGTACAATAGGGCTGGGGATTTAGCTCAGCGGCATAGGCGCCTGCCTTGCAAGTGCGCAGTCGTGAGTTTGATCCCAGGTACCAGAAAAAAAAAAAAATGTACAATAGATATTGTGAAAATGAAAGGGAAAGTACTGAAAAGGAAAGAACAAATGAGACAAGGGAAAAGAGAAAAGAAAAAAGGATTGTATACATATATGTGTAAACATATATACATACAAGATAGATAACTGTACTACTAATCTCTGTGAGTTCATCAAAAAGAAATCTGTGTTTTAGTTGCTTGATTGTTTGATCTTTTTTGTGCTTAAATCTTGTAATCTGAACAACTACTTTGAAGTTATCAATAAGCAATATATTAACTGGTGTTGGTTTCCTCTTATTTTGTTTTGAAATGCTATATCATTGTTATCCTCTTTTTTGGTTTTGTTTTGTTTTTAAAATAAAAATAAATAAATAAATGCCCAATACTCCATTGGATCCCCGTTCTTTGAGAATAGAGACAAGTATCACCATTGTTACTATTGTATTCCTGGACTGCATCACAGCCCCTGGCAAGCCAAGCACTCAGTAATCTTAAACGAACCACTCATTCCACAATGCAATTTAAACATATGAAAACTGCCTGAGTAATTTTGCAATGTCTCTTTTCCACAGAAATATTTATTTTATGCTACTGTTCTGCAAATAGGAATATCTTTTCTAGTTTTATGTGACATGTGAATACAACATAGGGATTAGGATAGATAAGTCAAAAATAAGGTGACAAAATTAGTAATTTTATTGTTGTGTCTAAAAATGTGTCTGAAACTTATCATTTGATGTAAAGTGAATTTTATTTACAAGAAACCTTTGTTTCTTATGAGAAATTAGCCTTGTGTTATCTCATTGTTATTGTCTTGTTTTAAATCTAAATTGTCAGAAGACTGAAGACATTAGAATCCTGTTGTGAATGGAGAGTGCTGTTAGTCAAAGAGCAATCCACAAGTGGCCCTGGCAGCCTCTCTGAAGTATTAAAGAATTAGAGCTGCTGTTGATACCTTTAGAAAAACAACATTTCTTTCAGGTCTTTTTTTTGGGGGGGAAGGTACAGGCATCAAACTCACAACCTTGCACTCTTAAGTCTTAAGACCTATGTTTATACAGACTCACATTAGCTATAGTAAACTCTTTCAACATAACATTTTTGAGCGAAGCAAGAGCATCATTCCTGCACAACATGCGTGAGAAGGTATTTGTGAAGTTCAAACAAGATGGAGAGAGGGGTATGAAAGTGGCTGAGAGACTGACGTGTAGGGCAAAACTGAGAGAGAAATGTGTATTAATGTGTTGGAAAATTGCTTATCAGTGTTCATTAGATTGTATCAGATAATTCCTTGAAAATCAAAATGTCCAATTCCTTGTGAAATAGCAGGTTCTATTTTTTCCATGCAGTAAATTTTACAAATGGTTGCCATTAACCAATGTGACAAAGCATATGGCTTAAATGCTATAAAAAGAACTTTTTGTCAATAAAATGTAGAGCATTCTTTGCTTATAATAATACTTAATAAATATACAGTCTTATGCCACATAATAATAGGTTTGTCAGTGGCAGGCTGCATATGTAACAGTGATCCTGTAAGATTATAATGGAGATGAAAAATTTCTACTGTGTAGAGACATCTTAGCTGTCTTAATATCATAATGATGTTGGTGTAAACCTATCTTGATGCCAGTCATATAAAAATACAATGTGTATAATCATGTACAGTATATAACATTTGAAAATACTAATAAATGGCTGTGCTATTGGTTTATGTATTTAGCATACTATATTTTTAATCATTACTTGGAGTATAGTGTTTGGCACTTACCTATTTTTTTCAGTACCCAGGATGAACCCAGGACATTCTCACTGAGCTACATTTTCACCCCACTTTGAAAAATATCTTACTTTGAGATAGCATCTTGTTAAGTTGCTCAGTTATCCAGGCTGGGCTCAAACTTGTGATCCTCCTACCTCAGCCTCCAAGAGTGGTGGGATTAGAGGTATGACTCACCATGTTGAATTTGTCATGTGTCTTGATTGCACCGATTTTCTCTTATTCTTCATTGAAACTCATGTTGCTTTGTCCAATACAGCCCTATAGGCAATAAGCTGTACTATACTGACGGACCACACAGCCTAGGTGTGTAGCAGATTAGACTCTCTAGGTTCATGTAAGTACACTATGATCTTTTCACAAAGGCACATTCACCTAACAACACATTCCTCAAAATAAGTCCCCACTGCTAAGCCACATATGAATATTTATTTATTTATGAATTTATTTACTGGTACCAGGGATCAAACTCACAATCTTATGCTTGCCAAGCAGGCACTTATGCCACTAAGCTAAATCCCCAGCCCCTGACTATTTATTTAAAGAGATACTCTCAGACATTTTGAAACAATCACATAAGAAAAATTAATTCTACCCAACTTTTATAAATTATGTCGATTTTCTGTTTAAGATTTATCATACATAAATCCTTTAAGTTGTTATGTTAGTAGTACTTATTAGAGTTTTGTTATTCTTGAACACCATTGGAAATCTGGTGTGAGAAAACTGAAATCCAATAAAGGGCATATATGCATACATATTGGAAAATTTTACCTCTGTGTCAGTAAATTAACAAGCTTTGTGCAACTTGGAATTTGATCTATTATTCCACAGACCCCAGATTGAGAAACTCTGTTTTAAATTTTTATGAAAAGAGCATAAAAAAGTGACTTAAATGCATTAAGTTCTCTTTTTTATTGTTTAAACAACAGTTTATGCTTGCAAATTTACAGCCTCTCTTCTGAGTATAATGTCTATACAGCAAGCCAACAAACACCAAGTCATTATTCAATGTTAGATAGCATTTGTAAACAGTAATGAGGTGGAAAATTAATTAAATGTGGCTGAAAATTATAAATTATTTAACATTTCCTCAAAATTCTTGTAGCAAATAGCTGCTATAGGATAGGAATGAGCTAAAGGTCTTTCAGAAAGCCTTTTACTTTTTGTAAAAGTATCATTGGTCCTCAAAACAATGTTAACACAGAACTTCCAGGAATTTAAATCTAACCACTTCTGACATCTCTTTGGACATTAGCAATCTAATGGTTCTAAATAGCATACAAAGTTCCTATAGATTGTGTGATGTGTTATAAATCAAATCTAATAAGCGTATTTTTTAGGAATATATCTGTGAACCCCAAGCCCTGTTTGCAAAGCCCTGCTAGGAACTTGACTCTCTCCTACAATAATGCTAATGAAAATCCTGCCTCAGACAGCCAAATTTTCCATGGAAGCAAAAACATAATTTTAACAGAAAGAGCATTGTAATTCTCAATCATTTCTATACAGATACAATCACCAGCATAATTAAGACCTTTCTCAGATTAATCAGGTAATTAAGACATATATTCCTGTTTGTTTTTGTTTCTTGTTTCAGGGAACCATATTGTATGAAAAATAGATTTTTTTACATGTATCAATCTCTTATAATCCTATTCAACTAAAATATGTCAGTCAACTACAACCAGATTTTTTTTTTCAATTGGGAAAGAGCTTTTGCATGTGCCCCACCAGGAAAATCCATTTTGAGCTTAAAATTGATATCCACTCACATTATAACAGATTGTATAATAACTGGATCTGAAACACTCGGCAGTCTATCTACATTTAGGAGGCAAGTATCCATACCCCACAGGCAATCTCGTTGTGGATTTTTCTGGGGAATTAGTCCTCACTTTCATTCTTCACCACCCCTAGAAATTTCCAGCTTTTTCATCAGACAACTGTATGGCCAAAATATATGTTGTTTTAGTCCTAAAGCATAAAAAAATCTAGCACTATATGTTACTCAGACAGTACTCTACTTTCTGTCTTTAGAAAAGCCTTCAATTTTAGTGAAAATAAAGAGAAAATTGAACCAAGAATCTGGCAGCCACAGAGATTTGACATCAAAATATTTTAACAATATTTTTAAGTGTGGAAGAAACAAATTCTCTCTCATCTGCCCCATCACCATCCCATTCTTTGATGCCAAATAAGCAATTCCAGTACTGTTTTCAAGCTTGGTTAGAGTGAGAGATTTCTTCTTAAAAGCAAGAAGCTGCCTGCCTTCTCTAAGTAGAGCCAAAGGACAATGAACTTTCCCTCTCAAAAGTATATACGGCATTTGCTTCGGTACCACTGAGGGAACTTTAGAAAAGTGGCAGAGGAGAAAGGTGTCTCTCATGCCCGCTTGTTGTTTAAGTATCCAGCTGTGAAAACCTAGGCAGCCCTATAAAAATATCAAGGAAAGTCTTTCTGTACCACCACTCACCCCTCCCCTTGTAGGCCCTGCCTTCCTCCCTTGCCTAGTGGAAACTCGTCACCACTGGGTTCTCTGTGCCCACACTACTACCAAAGTATCACAGCATAGGCCTCGCACTCTGCCCTTCCCCATCTAATGTGCGTAGTAAAGAGAGTGGTGGGTCTGTTTTGTGTCTCACCCTCTCTTCAGACTCCGGCCTGCAATAGCGCACGCTCAGTCTATACTTGCTGAAGAAATGGATGCAGACAACAAAAGGGTTCACCTTCCTGCAGGCCCCAAGGATTTGACAAGTGCCAGAGCCTCAGGAGAAGTGACAAAGAGCAGAAGGTAGATCAGGGTGCGGTGGTGCACACCTGCGATCCCAGCACTCTGGAGGCTGAAGTATGAGGATTTTGAGTTTGAGGGTCAGTTTAAACTATATAGCAAGAGCCTGTCTCAAAACAAAACAAAACAAAAGATGAAGAACACAAGGTGAATTTAATGACCAGGCTCAGAAGGCCCAAGAGCTACTCCGTCTAGGTTGTGCATACTCAGGAGTGGCATGGTCCCTTCAGGGAAGGTATCCCCTGTGTGCCTTTCAGGGCTCACTTGGGCCCTGCCTCTGTGACTTGTCTTGTCCTGACTTATCCAAAGTGACATAGCTAGTCAATGACAGAGCCAAGGAGGGAGGATACCACGTTCATGGAGGTAGAGGGGGACAGGACTTCAAAACCTTTACAGGGTCCAGACTTTTGTGGGAGACAACACAGGAGAAGCTGAACACTGGGGCTTCTCGCTTTGCGGGCTGGAAGACATCAGGGGAGAGCAGCAGGTCCTGGCTGTGGCCTGGAGCAGGGCGGCCCAGGAGACACTACCGGGGGAACTCGCAGCCCTGGAGGGCGGGTCTCACCTCCCCTGGCGGGCCTGGGGGCCTTCAGCAGAGTCCCTCTCTAGAGAAGGATGCAGAGGCAACTCCAGCCCTGGGCCACCATCTATCTTCTCTCTGTGGAGTCAGTCACCTCTGCTCACACCTCACCTTGGCTTGGCTCCCTGGGAGCGTCAAGGCACTGCCGTCATTTTTTATATTGCAGCATGTTGTATCAGCATCATTATTATTCTAATCAGTCAAAATGATAGTGCGCTGAACCAGGTCATAATAATAATATTTTCCTGGGACACCCTCCCATCTCTGATAGCTGCAGTTTTAAAAGTTGACCCACCATCCGCAGAGGGACAGAGGGGCAGGGAGGAGGATGTGTGCTCTAAACCAGAGGGATTTTCCCGGGGTGACTCACAGAAGGGAGGAAGAAATGATCTGCATTACCAAGGTTCTAATTTCCCAGTTAGCTCCGGGTGGGATTCACGCTCTACATTACTGGGGGCGGGGGAGGGGGAGACCACATATAAGCAATATTGTATCTTGCCTGGTAATTACTGAGTCTTTGACAGTAAGTCGAAGGAAGGGATGGCAGACATGGACGCCCCAAATTCATCTGTGGAGCTGCCAATAGTTTTGAGGGGCTGTAAAGCCGCCCTGGTGAGGACCGTGAACAAGGGGAGCAGGTAGCAACGTAGTGGAGGCTGGTGAGGTTGCAGAAAAGACTTACAGGTTTCGGAGGGCCCCCACTCGGGGTCGACTGAGGCAGGTTGGGATCGAAAATCAGTGGGTCGTCATCAACCGCAGGGCTGTGGTGAGAGGTCATGGAAGCGAGTCCCAAGGCTTGGGTCGGGAACGGGGTGCAACTCAGCCTCCACCCCCCGGAGCTTGAGGCAGAGGGAGCTCCTCTGGAAGAGCCACCTGATCCCTGGTGGCTAGAATTTGCAAGCACCAAAGGGAATCGCTTTCCCTGCGAGTTCTAGGGACCCCACACCTGCACGCCAGTGGCAGAAAGCGCAGACCCGGGACAGTCAGAGTCCAGAAGCATGGGAGAAGCTGGGGATACCTCGCGGGGTCCTCCCAGCCCCTGCCCATCAGCTTGTGCCCAGCACCCGGAGGGCGAGGGCCGCTGGGGTCCTGGCTGAGTCCAAACCCGCGGAGGGGCTGCAGTGGGCCTTGGGGTGTTGCAGGGCTGCCAGCTGCTAAAGGAGATGTGACTAGCTTCCCCATTTTCTTTCCTCCTCCTCCTCTCCCCTCATCCTCCTCCACCTCCTCTGTCTGTTCCCCTCCCCCACCTTCTCTTTGCCTTTGTTTTCAAAGACCTATTATATATGAAAATTATTTTCACTCATTTGCTAGACTGAGAAGTAATTTGAAAGATATAGTGTTTTTGAAGAGCCGTGCCTCCCAATACATAACCCTTGCTTTTTTATTTTCTGACTGCTTGAATAGATTATGAATGACCTACAGTTATTCTGTGGAAATGCATAATATCAAAAAATACACACCAAGAAAATTTCACAAAAATTTTGAGACAGATGATCATTATCCAAAATGAAGCCTGAACTCTTTAGAAACTGGAAATTATGTTTTCTTCAAGATATTTCAAAGTTTCAGCTCTTACTTTTTCAAACTGATCTTTGCATATAGCATGGACCTAACTTCAGGCTTCTTCACGTAGGCACCCCACTTTCCCCAACATCCAAATATCGAAGAGACTGCTATGACGTATCAAGATGACTCCAGTTAACAGTAGGTTCTGTATTTGAGAATTCTGTGAGAGTAGACTGTAAGTGTCCTCACCACAGAGAAGCATTCAGAGGTACTGCAGAGGCTAATTATCTTGGTTTAATCATCCCACAGAGCACACCATCCCACAGAGCACACATTTGTATTTTCAATAAGAAATAAGAAACAAAATATTTCAAACAAGCAAAGATACGGGAAGTTATGTGATTGGAGCAGTTTTTGGTGAAGGAATGTTTATGTACTAGTCTCCCAGCATTCTTGCCTAGTTTGTTTATAATGCAGCGTGTGCATTTTTGTGTGACCTGCTGCTCTGGGGTCTTGAGAATCAAACCCATAACCCAGATCCCTGAACAGCCTGGCAGCTTCACAGGAGACCAGAGACAGGGAACTGAGGAGGAATGGCCAGACTTTCCATCATTGAAATATAACCCATGAGAGTATTTTCCCTTGTGCCAAAACTGTTGATCATTACTTTTAAAAGGAAAAGTTTCCGCAGGACTGAACATCCAAAGAATACTCATGTATGCTGAAACTGTCAGTTCCACACTCACAGTGCTTCCAAAGCCTTACACTATGTAAGGTCATTCCTGTCCCCAGCTGCCAGGCAACACGCCACTGCCTGGCCTCCTTCAGCTCTTCCCTGGTTATCACAACTATTAAGCTATGCTCACCAAAAAGCATAATAGTAACACTCACAATTTACATTCTAGAACGTTTAATATTAAAAATGTTAGGCATGATAGGATGTGAATGGGGCAAAGCTCATGTTGGCAGATGCCAGCATGACAGCTGGAGGACAGCCCTGTGGGGCCCTCTCTGCAGTGTCAGCACGGAGAGAAACCTACAAAAACCTCCTTGTTTCCACAAGGAAATACCTCATAAGCTGCCACAGGGGTATAAATTTAACTCCTCCTCGGGCTGACTTCTTTGCCTATGGGCAAGAATCTCCCAGGATTAACTGCACCAGCCGGTTCTGAAGGCTGTTTCCGGATGAGTCACATCTCCACTCAGAACCATTGTGTAACTGAGCCACTTCCTCCGTGATGCCTCAGAGTGGAGACTAGAAATTCTCTGTCTGGGTATATCCGCAATTCTTCCCTTCCACAGGAGCAATGAAAGGTTTGGATGGAACCCCCAACATGTCTGGGGCCAGGCAAAGAATGAGAAAGAGGTCCTGGGAAAAGGACAGGTAGAAGGTTCTGAGGAGGCCTGCTCTTGGGATGGGATAGACTTTGTGTGGTACAAATAGAATGGATTCGAAGAAGTAAGGAAACTATTTTCATCCTCTCCATTCAACATGTGTAGTAAGTGCCTACTCACTCACCTGGCCTGGTCCTTTGAAGACTGGGTGGGTGGGCGCCCTGCCTCCAACTTTTTTACAGGGTAGTGCAGAACCAGGAGAGAAAGGAAGACAGATTCAACAGTGTGCAAACAAGGCAGACAGCTCTAGGTGGTCAGGTCAGAGAGATAGCTATGACTTTCCCATGAGCTCTCTGTGTTTTCTGCAATGAATGTGTACTGTCTTTATTAAAAATATATATTAAAAGATGCATTGTGTGAATATCAGGTTTTATGTTCACCAGGATGGTTTGCACAATTCTGCTGTGAGAGAGATGATGCTCAGCAGAGAACTACCTCAGAATCTGGTTCAGTGGCTCATTAAGATTGTAGAATTTGGGGCTGGGGGTTTAGCTCAGTGGCATAAGCACCTGCCTTGCCAGTGTGTGGTCGTGAGTTCGATCCCAGTACCAATTAAAAAAAAAAAAAAGATTGTAGAATTCCAGCGAATAAACTAGAAGACAGAGGCATACATGTAGCTGTATTTTACTGAAGGCTTTTCTCCACTTGTTCCTTTGTTTCTTTTTTCTTTTTTTTTTCCAGGAGTGATACAATAAAACAACTAAGTCTCCATATCTGGGCTCCTTCTGCTCTCTGACAGTGTCTGCTAATAACCTCAATATCCACTCTGAAAGATCAAAGTATCAAAGTGACACTGGCAAGATATTCAGTCATAAAAAACAAAATGAGAGAAACCTATGTAGAGAACCATCCTTGAAATTTTTGTCCCACTCTCTTGTTTTTACTATCGTTGCTCTTCCTCTTTCACTGTTTTATTTTTTTTACCTTTTTACTTATCTTGCATTTCTATTAAAGATATATCCTTCTATGGTATTTGGAATGGAAACAAAGGGGAAAATCACATATTTCAGCTATACTAAAATTACTACTCTCAATTATGTGGAATAACTTTTTTCCCTTTTTCCCTAGTGTGAGGAGTTTTTATAAGCATTATTATATAACAGGCTCAGTTTTAAGTTTTTGGTGTATTTCTGCTGTAATTCCCCAAGTTGTTGTGAAAAAATGTGGTCAACAATAAGGAAACATCTCTAAACTAAAAAGTCAATAAATATATCAAAAAAGCAAACTTATATCAACATTTCCTTAAATGTGTGCCATAAAACACCAAACTCATGAGATATTCATCAAGAAAAATGTTTCTTAGTAAGAGGCATGCGCCTAACTATATCTTAGTGAAGGATTTCTAGTAAGAATTTCTAGTAGGGTAAGTTTATGGGGTGGAACATTTTAGTTCTCACCCCATTTGAAGAGTTACAAGGCACTTTGTAAAAATCTCCCACAGAAGCAGTGTTTAAGAAAAGGAAAAAACTTTAAATTTTGTTTAGTTCAGTATTCCCTAAATTTACTTGAATATAACATTTAAAAATGTTTCGCATTCATTTACGTCCTGGGGAATGGAAACAATGTTTGGAAGACGCTGTGTTAGCTTCTTCTCCATAGCTATTTCCAGCATGGGTTTTTAAAGGACGATGTCTTTATTATCAGCCGTGGCTCATCTTTTCTGCAAAGGCCCTGATGATAAGGTGTGCACTGATCAGTCAGGTCAGAAGTGGAAGGGAAGAGGGAATATCCAGGATCTTTGTACTCTTGGAAATTAAAAATTAGACCTAGATATGTAGGAGTCAAGCCTCCCAGTGTCTTCAAAGTCTGCTGAGTAACATTTCCAGGTTACAAGTTGTCCCTGTGTAGGGGTTCACGGATGCAGGAAGCCCGGAATGTGAACCATTAAATGATTCTTGTTGTATGCTTCTTAACCTTGAACTGTTAAAACCATCCAGTTTGTCTGTTTTTTTGGTTGGTTGTTTGGTTGGTTGGTTGGTTGGTTGGTTGGTTGGTTTGTTGGTTGATTGGTTGGTTGGTTGTGTGTCTGTTTGTTTCACCCTACTCCTATCTTCATGAATTTAAAGACATGAGTATACCAATTCATTATTTGGGATACCCTCATACTTCCTCTTTCTTCTTGGTGCCCACTCTCTCACCCATACCCTTAGCCACTGTTTCTTGGGATTCTTCTCCAAGCTTGTAGATATCACCAGTGATATGGGATCTGTTCCAGAGAAACCCACAGCCTACCAAGGGGAGAATAACATGTTTAGAAGTTACTATCTTTCCCCAAGACCATTCTATTAAGTCTCTCCTCCCTCCAGGCCTGCACAATCTAACACATCCTGTACTTAGATATTTGAAATCTGACATAGGCTACTGTCAAATAATGGCTGCCTAATATATTTGTATATATACTATGTTGAACCACAAGAAGTTCTCACTGATCAGCGCATATCAGTCTATAAAAATGGCAATTTTCACATGGTTCAACACAACAAAATGAAGTTCTTGTTTTTATTTGTTAGTTATGTAAAAATTTTGAGACGAATCTTTCCTAATCAGGAATGTGTTAGGTGTGATTATTTTAAAAATACACACCTTGAGATGTCCCAAGTAAAATTGCCTTAGACTCAATAGGCAATGGTCTAAAATCTCTTCTCTCACAAGAAACACCCTGCAATTTGCTCTGGCATCAATGGCAGCATAACTTGGTCCACATGCACCCAAGATATAATATATTTCCTGTATTTTCCTATTTTGCTTATGTTCAACTCCCTCTTAGGATTATTGTGCAAATTAAAAGAAGCAAAGTAAATGACTAATTATCTTTGCTCCTAGTACTAGGCCAGCCAAGTCCTCACTTTCTAAGAAATACTTACAACTCTATGGGATGTATTCTCTCCTTCTCTGCTGTTCTCCTAGAATTTCCTTTGTTCCTCTAACAAAGCATGTATCAGGGTCTGTCTTGAGTTAGAATTATTTATGCATGTATCTATTTTCTGTCTGGATTATGGGCCCCTTCTGAGTAGGAATCATATTTTATTCATCACGTCTCACCCGCATTGGGCAGGGGAACTTGACTGTTCCAATTTGCCAAGCGTAGAGCGCTATCAGTGTGATAATTCACATGAAGCATATCCTGAATTATACTGCATTCTTTGCTGGTGAGGGTCACCACTCCTTTCCCAGAATAACATTTATAAAGTTAGAAGTTAGGAAATTTTCCTTTTGATGAGAAAGCAAGAAATGTGGAACCTAAATGTATCTTATTGTTCTCCCTGGGACAATACCACTTTTCTAGAGATGGAATTGTTTTTGTGCCTTAGTCACAGGGAAAGCAAATACAAGTCACCTTTCCTAATGAGACATTTCCTTTTTCATGGTTTCTTAGACAAAGGTGTGAATGCATAAAGCTTGCCATTATTTAAGTAAGTGGGGCAGTGAAAAGTAGGGAAGAATTCAAGAAAATACATGGTCTATGACCTCCTTTTCAGTGCTATTGAGAAGAACCAACCTTAGAAGGCTATTTCTGTGAATGAGCTCAGCATTCACTCAGCTCAAGACTCTTCACACCGAAGGATTGATTATTAAATCCAGAGGAGCAAAGGAATATGCTTCAGAGTCATGGGTGAGAGGAAACACTGCTCTTTTGAAATGGAACTGAGGTCAGCCTGTGTAGACAGCAAGAGGTGAACTTGAGACAGTTTCAGAGTCTTCCAATTTGAGGCGCCACACCATTCTAATCCCAAGAGTTATCTGCTCTTGTCAAAAAGCTGAGAAAAGGAGAAGCCAGAGGAATGAAACAGTATCTCTAAAGGCTTCTCCATTGAATGCTACTTCCAGTGATTTCCAGGTATCTAGGGAGGCCTAACACCAGAAAAACTGCAGTGGGGGAAGTCACACTGAAGCTTAGTTTTCAAGAGCATCATGTATTCCTTCAGGCCTTAAGGAGATTGATCTTTATTGTCCTGTGGGGCTTGCAGCCAGTAGGACTAACTATGAGATACCAGGAAACCTTGATGCACCTGATAGAAAGCCAGAGATGCTACAAATAGGGAAACACGTATTTTATCTACTTCCTTGTCCTCACATACCCTTCCTCTTTGCTCACCATGCTGGCTCTTGAAGCTGAGCACCTTTACTTCCACTCCCTTCTCTACCTTAGGACCTCTCCATCCCAATCTGTTGCCCTCTATCACTTGGGCAGCCATGTTTCTGATTTTCATCATCGGTCTTACTATCTTTCTCTGTATGGATCTAGCCATATCTAGATGAATTTTAAGCAGCTCCCTTACCTGTTCCCAAATGCAGAAGGGCAAAACAAACAAAATCAGAAACTCCCTGAGCTTCATCCCTAAATCACAAATGGCATAAAATCCTGTGTTAAAATTAGTTAAATCCAAATTTATACGGGGCTCATCAGAAGGAGGAGAGGCTGCGGTTTAGAAGACAGACTCTGGAGCCACATCCTCTGCTTCAAATTCTGGCTCGACCCTCTATCGTTTAACTTCTGTTTGTACCACTTTATCCAACTTTAAAATGAGAATGATAATGATACCCACTGCGTTAGTTAAGCTAGTAGTTTGTGTGCAATTCAGAGCAAAAATAACACTATCTACATGAAATCAAAGTCCTTTTGCTGTTATTGTTGTTGAGCAGTGCAGAACTGATAAGAAAGTTCCATGAGTCTGAAGGATTCTGCCCCTTTTGTCCTATTGCTCTGAGCTATCAAAAGTTGGCTTCCACATCATAGACTGTGATGGTTAATCCAGCTCCCACCCGGATGTCTGGATCCTTGCCAGCAGGAACAGACAAGAAAAAAAGGAATGTCCTTCATCTCCTTTAAAGGTATGATTTAGAAGCTCCCACATCACTTATGCTCCACCCTACATTGGCCAGAACCTAGTCAACGGCCACATCTAATTTTGAAGGTTGTCATATGCTTTGCTAAAACTTCTATAACCATAGGGAAGGGGGAGAATGGATATTGCCATTCCCAGAAGGAAACCCAGTTGTCTTCCGACATACCAATGACATACAGCTGTGCAGATTAAATAAATTGCACACATTGAGCACTTAAGACAGTGCCTAAAACAAGAAAATATATGATGGAAGTTAGCATTTAAAACAATAATAATTGTAGTAATAGCCTATATCTTATGCCTGATTTTGGATGACATGATTGTGGATGTGAGAATCATGGACAATATTAGACCACTTAATTAGATTCTATTTTAGTTTAGTGTAGTTTAGTTTTGGCATCAGGGATTAGATCACTTAATTTTAAAGTACAAATTATTCATAACAAATGCATAAAAAATTTTTTTAAAATTTTTTAAAAGTAGCAAATGCATGTCAATTTTTAAAATGTAAAGGAAATGAGAGTAAAAGCAAAATAATTGTCCATCTAACCTTCAAATGTTAAAAGCTACATAATTAAAATAGAACCAGTTTCAAGCAATATAATTTTTCTATGCTATTTTCAGAAAATCTATATGTGTACAACAAAGTATGAACCAGAGAAATTAGAAAACTGGAATCCAGAAAAAAAAAATCAATGTTTGCTTTTGGCATATGATCTTTTATGTTTGAAAAGAACTGAAATTCTCAGCAAAGAGAGTTGATAATTACAGAGATATTCTCTTTCAAAAGATCAAAGGATTTAATTTGCTTGCTTAGCACATCTTTTACCTGAAAATATAGAGTTCACTCACAGCTGAGTTTACTTCTGGGAGAGTAAGAGGAACCTCCTAATCTAAATGTATAAACAGAAGTAAAACAATGAAGGTAAACTTGTTAAACCAAGTGGCAAAAGTTTGTATATGCAACAACTGTACACATTGGAGGGGTTTTTCTAAAAACTCCTTAGAGGGATGGAGGTAAGGCTCTATGATGCAGTTTTTAGTGTGCATGAAGGCCTAGGTTTTACCCTCAGCACCACTATCACCACAAAACAAAACAACAAACAGTAAAAAACCAGCTCCTTAGGTGCTGAAAATTGTCACTAAAACTTGAGGATAGTACAGTGAGCTGATTTTTTATTCAATAGATAAATGGAGATCTATTAAATTCCTAGAGATAGGTAGAGATTCCTAGAGATTATTGGTTTGGGAGCTGAACTGTTTGGGTTTAAATCATAATATTTATTACTTATTAGCTGTCTGACCCTGGGCAAGTTACCTGACCTCAGTGTGTGTTAGATTTGTCACCTGAAAGCAGGAATGATAATAGTGCATCTCCCACAGAGTAATTATGATGATTAATTAAAATAATATGCCTAATATTCTTAAAACATATTCAAGAAGTGTGGGTTATTAAATTATTAATATCACCCAAATCTTTTTGAAGGTTTTACAGCATTGTGAATGATAACCCTTAACTTTTACAAAGGGCTATTAATCAAAAAAGATTATGTGTACTATATTTGATTTTCACCATAGTTAACTATTGTCAACATACCCATTTGAAATCCCTGAAAACTGAGGTTCGGATAGGCACTCTTGCCTAAAGTTGCTATCCTACGAACTCCAGGTCCAGGGATCACGGCTGTAACTTGGCACTCTGTGAATCAGCTTTCCCCTGCTCTCACCAGAGCACACCTCATGGTGGTAGCTCAGGATCCTTGGGTGACAGTGAAGGGGAAGGGCACAGCTCCTTCAGGGGAAGTGCACAAGACCGTGCCTTCCTGCATACTCCAATGGCAAAAGAATGTTTGCCTTATTATTGCAGGAACACTTCAAAGTAATTGGTAGAGTCACTGCTTCTTATACCCAGAAGCCTAAAATAGGGAGATAAGTAAAATGTATACATAAAAGCCTATGTTCAGCTTTGAGTCAAAAGAATCCTCTGTTTACATATTAAACAGACATATGGAAGCAGACACTGATGCAACTGGTTTGTAGTGAGAGAGAGGAATAAGCCCTAAGTGTGAAGAAAAGTAGGAAATAGATAATAATAGGTGAAATCCTTCCCTTCAGCTCATCTTTCCTTTGGACTTTTTCTCAGACACCCAGGAGACTTATAACAAATTCTTTTTTTGTTGTTGTTTTGTTTTTTTCTAATTGAAGCTAATTGAAGTCAGATTTCTGCCATTTACTATTAAAAGTAGACCTTATGCCCCTATTTCTTATCCCAGAAGTGGTAGGAAATTCAACTGGATTTACTCTGATTTTATTCAAATATGAACACAAAAATTTAGCCCTAAGCAGGGTGAGAAGTCTAGGGAAGCATTAGCCACCCTGAAAAATCTCGAATGTACCCTAGTCACACATATCAGTGATACTTAATTTGGGAGATAATCGTTACTAGACAATGTTCGATGAATATTTTAATTTGTCTACAATCCAGAACAAACAGGTTCTCTCTCTCTCTCTCTCTCTCTCTCTCTCTCTCTCTCTCTCTCTCTCTCTCTCTCTTGCCTATCTGTGCTTCTCTCTGCAGGAAGGAGAATGCCAGCTGCCCTGCAGCAGTTCCGCATTTCACCAAGTGGCTGTCCTCCCTCAGGCGACCTGCACAGATGCCTTTGGCTCCTGCAGAATTGCCATGTGAGGAACTGTGCAATGGGACAGAGTCATGAGATGCTCTAGGAGGAAAGAGGGGATCTCTTTCCCGATCCAACCAGAGGCTTTGTGAGTCTGTATGCTAGCTGTGAGTGTGAATATGTATGTAAATACACACGCATATAAATGTATATACATTCATATAGACTCTGAAGCAGGCTAACTTGTTGGCTTGCAAATACAAGGGTGTCTTGAATTCTGCCCAGTTTTACACTTGACCATAACATTTCAACTTGCTCAAGGTAGTCCCAGTTTATACCCATTAAATCAGCATAATTAGTATATTCCTTTTCACTTTCAAAAGTGTACTATTAATTAATATATCTTCTTTTACTCTCGAATGTGTCCATTTAAGAGGTAACTTATATGACCATCCAACAAGCAATCCATATAACCTCAACATATGTCTTTAGGGAACTGGAATATTGTGTGATCTTTTTTGGGCACTTTTTATTATTTGGGAATTTATTCCTTTAATTTTCTGATTCAGGTCAGTGTGGTTATTCTACCACTGAGATAGTAAAACTATTCCCTGAGATTTCTCCCAGTCAAAAACTTGGTATCAATGTTAATGGATGCATTACCTTCTGTCTTAGTATATAGCATCTTTACGTCCTCCATATTTTTTCCCACAATATTTTTCTTCATATATATATATAATACATATATTCATTGATATTGGTACTGTAGAATTGAACAGATGAATGGATGAATGATGTATCTATGTGATAAGGATTATCCTCAGAGTTAGCAGCTTAAGAATTTGGATCATTTTCAGATCTACCACAAACATGATTTACTTATGTCAAACATCAGCAAGTACATCAACTCTTGCCACTTAAACAGCTTTGATATTAGTTTTCTTTCACAAATGGAAGAGTGAGACACAGCATTAAATCATTTATTCTAGGTTAGCGGCAAAAGGGAAAACAAAACCACAAAAATATAGCTACCAAAACTGCTCAGCATTCTATCTTGCATATGACCGTGTATACTTCTAATTTATGAGTGCACTTTGTGGACATTTCTGTGTGGCCATGTTTCACTCATTATAACACATGCCTCTGAAATAGTGTGCTGCCTTCAGCCTAACAGCACAACATTAATAGCAGTGCACTTGTAATCATATTTTATTTAGAAACATAGATGGAATTAAATCTCAAAGAGAATAAAGAAAGGAAGACACAGGATGAGCTGGAAAAGCAGCAAGAGTAAAGATAAGACTGTTGAATGTGTGTGTGTGTGTGTGTGTGTGTGTGTGTGTGTGTCTGTCTGTCTGTCCATGTATGTATCTGTGTGTGTGTGTGTGTGTGTATATATATCCTCTCTTGGTATTCATGGAGGTCCCCATGTGTCATATGTGGATCCATAAGTCTTATATAAATGACATAGTATTCACATATGACCTTTGCATATCTTCCCCTATATTAAATCATATCCAGATTACTTATAACAACTAATATAATGTAAATGCCATGCACATGGGTATCATACTGTTTTGTAAAAAAAAAAAATCTTTACATGTTCAATGTAGAATAACTTGGGTTTTTTTTTTAATCTTTCCTTTTCAGTTGGTTTAATCTATGGATGCAGGATTAAGGGATATGAAGGGCTGACAATATACATATCTAAGAATAGTTCCAGGATTATAAATTTTGTTTGCACCTAATATAGGAAAGCATTTAATTAAATTATAAAACTCTCTTGCCACTTGAAGGGAGTACACTGCATCTTTAAATCTAAAAGCCAATATAATTTATATTCCAGATGTTTTATAATTGGAAAAGTATGGTTCACCTCAAAATTACAAAACCCATGTGATCCTTTTGATATTCATTCACAAAATATGAGAGAGGATTCTGTGAGAAAATAGGTGAATGATGTTTACAAACTGTTTCAGGGGATTGCAGAACAGTAGCACAAGTTCAAGAAGAGTAGAGAAGGATTGTGTTGGAATTACTCCTGTGTAGTCTGAAAGAAAACCCCCATTCAGGGATCCAGCCCAATCCCCCTTTTTTATGCTGGAGGGATTCTAGTTGGAGTAGAATTAGAAATTGAGTGGCCTAATGTTCACTGGGACATTAGAGGAAGCCCATGGAGACTCAGGTTAAAGCGTTTGTGAAGGTATGGCACACTGCAGTAACTTCATTCCCCCAGACACTTAGCTCTCTCTTCTCCACCCGGGGAATCCACTGGGCTCTGTCTGAGTTTCCTTCCCTGGAAATACTGTCTCGGGTCACCTACAGTCCAGTCACATGCATCCTTGGCCACTTCCTCTTCCTGGGGAACACTGCTTCATCACCTGATACCTTGAAAATCATTGTTTCATGTATTTTGTACTTTATTGTTCTTTACATCCAAAGCATGAATCTGGTCTCTGTTACTTCATTTTAATGGGAAATGTAAGTTTTTCTTGTTTTTTTTTTTAATTGGACATATGGCTACTTTAGACATATGGGAATAAGAAGACAATTGTTAAAGAAAGAAACAAATCTCACTGAGGTACCACTCTGGAGAATCCACTGGGAGTCAGGGAAGACAGGAGGAGATAGGGTGTCATAAACATTTCTGAATAAACAAAACACAAAGGTTTTTCCAGGGACAGCTGTGCTTGGCCACAGTATACAGTGTGTGTTACATAAGACTGACCTGCCTTAAAATGCATGATCCAACCTTTATTTAGAATTAATTTTTGATCCCATGACCTTTCATGAATTCTTAGCTTCAAAATGTCAAAAGGCTTCAAAAGTTTAATCAAAATGATGTCATTCTTTCTCATCACCAAACTCCATACAGTGCCTTTCCATAGTGATTATGATCATTATATCTGTTTTCACTCTCTTTAACATTCTTTGGCTCCTTATGAACTATAAACCGAGGAGCCTTAAACACTATTAAATGCACCACAGTGCAAATACTGTATTGCAACTCCTAAATATCAGTTATGTGATTCCAGAATTGCACTCAGAAAAAGTATTTGAGCCTATAAGAAAATAGTTCAGTTATTTTATCATTTATTTCCTTCCAGTGCTCATTGCTTCTGCCCAGTTTTGTTCCAAGTGAAGCCTGGGCCAATGAAAAAAACCTATGGTGGGACTGCTGGTGCTCATTTCTATGGGTTGTGACCAGCAAGGATCAAAGGTAATGGCCATCCATCAAAATTTAGGAAGTCTCAGACAGAATGTGGTCTAGCTCCCTAACGTACTGAAACCAGTTTATAACATGTGAGTAAATTTCTGAGCACCACTAATGTAAATCTTTGAACTTGAGTGGGGGAAGTTAGATTCCAATACCTAACAATTTAGAAAATCTACAGCACTGAAAAATAAACACCAAGAGTCTGACTCAGCCCTTTTCAGCTAAACAGTCACAACCGAGTTGTAAACAAATTATATCTGCAATGAAAGAGTAGTTAGTAAGGGCTGACCAAGTATCCACCGTATCTGGCACTCTATCCACTTGAGGTGTGAACCTCACTTAATCCTCAAGGCAACAGAAAAGAGTCCTTGTCACACTTCACGGCAGAGAAAACAGAGGCATTAATTATTTGGTAGAATTGTTACCTGAGTTCAGGCCTGGCTCCAAGAACTTTTTCTTCTCTTTTTCCATAGTCATTTTAAATACTTAATAGATGCACACAGAACAGCAGTGAAAAGATTAATAATGACATAAAATGAAATGTAAACTTCCCTCTTATCACTATCCCCAAACACAAAATGTCTCTCCCAAGGGACCACTATTTTCTGACTTTGTGTACCTTCCTAGAAAAGTTTTATTAACTAAACTAATGTGCTTGTCTATTCCACTTTTTAGTTCTATTGGGTTTTGCCTCATGGATTTTTATGGTCTGTTGTGAAGTTTATGAAAGTTTAGTATTCTGATATCACTCTGTAATTTTTCTCTTTATCCTTAAAAATCTTTTTCCTCAAATCTACAATGTATGCTCTTAATGAGCTGATCCAGTTTTCTTTCTGTTTATCCTAGCATGGTATATCTTTCTTCATCCTTTACTTTTGACTTATCTGAGTCTTTATATTTAAAACAGATTTCATGCTGGGGGTTTAGCTCAGTGGCATAAGCGCCTGTCTTGCAAGCTCACCGTCGTGAGTTCAATCCCCAGTACTGATTAAAAAAAAAAAAAAAGTAAACAGATTTCATGTAGACAGTGTTTTTCCATTTATTTGATGTAGTTAGATCAATCATATTTAAAATGAATATTGACATAAGAAGATTAGTATCCCTTATCTTTAACATAGGGATTTTCTATTTGTTAAAATTGTTCCTTTTTCCTGTTTCTGTCTTCACTGTAATGAACTAAGCATCAAGTTCCCCAATTTGAACGTGGAATCCAGTCCCTAACATCATATTTGTAGGCAGGGCCTAGAGACCAGGATAAGTTTCACAGTGGCCCAGAGATTAGGGTCAGTGCCCTCCTCAGAAGAGACTCCAGAGAGCAGCCTCTCTCTTTCTATCTTATGTGGACACCAGGGGAAAAGTGGCCATCTGCAAGCTAGAAAAGGGCCTTCACCATAACCCAACCCTGCCGGCACCCTAATTACAGATTTATATGGACTAGACTGCAGAAAGTAAATTTCTAACATTTAAGGCTTTCAATTCATAGCATGCTGGTATGACAGCCTACATTGATTTTGACACTTTTTAAGCCTTCTTTGAATCAAAATGAGTAGCATTTCAAAATACACTTCTCCCTTACCATGATCTTTCCTAGATTGTTTCTATAAAAATCTGATAGGGTTCCTGATGAGAAAGACAATGAGAGTGTGGGATCCATGTATGAATACAGTTCTGATTAGCATCTCTGTGTCACACTAGGCTAAGTTCAGTCTCTAGCAATTCATCCGAATTTCCTTTCAAGTATTACTAATAAAGCCTTCTGCTTTGGATAAGTAGAATTCAGCTCTAACTCTGGATTATTTTATTGATTCACATCTTGAGGAGAGTCATACGCCTTACCACTTCAATTCTTTTTAGGACCAAAACAGTCACTGATTTTCAGGTATCCAGCTTTCATTTGGAGCAGTACCTTCCAAGCTCTATACAGGTTAAAGAAGTAAAGAGATTTTTCTCACTCCGATTATTTTTAAGGATAATTTCTCTTCAGACATAGAATTGAATATGCATTATAATGAAGAGAGATTTTTATAGAATTTACTTAAAGAGGTTTGCACATAGCTTATAAATGTGATACAAGGAGAGTTAATAGGATCTAACTCTGCATATCACTTAAGGTTGGATTTGCATTATCAGGAGTCTTTTTACTAACTGTACATTTTGGTACAATTCCTACGAAACAATTAAAATCTAAGAAAGTTATGTTACACAATTTGACTCCTCATTTTCCTTTGGTAAAGAGAACGCATAAGGGTAACTGGATAAATGCTGCCAATAGTCTTTGAGTGATCTTCACTGCTTCCTTCACCATTATTTCCCTTGAATGTGCATCTTGCTACTGATTTTTTTTCAGAATATTTTGTTCTCAAAAAAATGCAATTCTATAATATGTTAAATCATCCATATATTTTGCAGGAATGTATGAATCCAATCAAGCTCTGCTGTTCCCTTTGGAACTCATAATGAATAATAGTAGAGAGTATTGGCAGGAACCAAGAAGTATTCAAACAACTGAGATAACAAGAAAGCCTCTTCTGCAAGTTCTTTTTTCATTTTAGGTGATAACTAAAGTTTATTAAACAGACGTGCTAGCCACTGAAGGTAAGACCTGAAATCTATAAAACTGACACAATTCCTAAAAATTTTGCATAATTGCTAAATTCCATGAATGAATGTAGATTTGTGACATCTCTTGCTTAAAAATATTGCTGGGAAAGATATCACTGACAAAACTCTTACAATCGTTTGCCTTAAGAGAATTTTCAAGTGGACTTTTCAAATTATATACAATATATTATTTGATTTGTAGAGTAATTATTGAATAACCACCCTGAAATATAGTTGCTTAAACCCCGTTCTTTCTTAAGATCATGTTCACTGGTGGGTTTCCTGGAGAATCCTTCTATTGGCCTCATATGAGCTCACATATGTGGCTGCTGTCTACCGGTGAGGACCAGAGGATGGCTCACCTGTGACAGCTGGAATCCCCTGGCAAGTGTGTCCATGTGGCCTTCCACCCAGGCTCAGTCAGTTATGGTTATCTGGAGGTAGGCTCCCAAGAGCATAAGTGTGGGTAAATAATCTAACTAGACCTCTGCTTGCATCATATTTTCTGTTATGTCTTTGACCAGAGTTCACACAGCCAGCCTCTGAGACAAATGATAGAGGAATATATAATTGGTTGTATGAGAGGTTTGATTCATTGTGGGATATTACTATAAAAATCTGTCCTAGTCATTCTTTTGATCCCATAGATTCATACCTCTGCCACATGCAAATCATGTACACCCCTCCCTACATATTCGTCCTTCCAAATTTTATCCAATGCATAAAGCTTAAAGTCCAAGCCCTCATAATCTGTATGAGGTTCCTGATACAAATGAGGCTTTTGCTAAAATGTCTCAAGTGTAGCTCTTGGGAAGCAGCTCTTTTGTGAACTAAGTAGTCAAATTATTTTTACCCAGTACATTCAACATACATTGGTGAAACAGGAAGAAAATAACCTCAATTTCTTGGTTGCTTTTATCATTGCTGCGACAAAATACCCAGTGCTCAAAGCTGTAGGAGGAAAGGTTTATTTCAGCTCACAGTTTGTAGAGGTTTCAGTCTGTAGTCAGCTGGCTCCAATGCAGGTGGAATGGCAAAGGGGCATTGCAGTGGAGAAACAGTTCATTGAAGTGGAGAAACAGTTCATTGCAAAGCAGGCAGGGGGCAGGCAGAGCAACAGCAGCAAGCATGCCTCCTCATCTCCCTTTATATTCCATTCAGGCTATAAGCTTACTGAATGGTGTCATCCATCCCAGGCTGGGACTTCCACTGTCTACAGCCAGAACTATGCTAAACCCATTTAATTATCATACACCCTAGATCCAGCCACTTCAAAAAGCCCCACCTACAAGTTCATGAGACTTTGGGGAAAATATCCACATATAATAACAATAAGGTGCTCATTCCAAAGAAAGAAGATCAGAGAGATATACAATCATTGGTCCATAACAATGGTGGAATCCTACCAAGCACATATTGTCCAAGCCCATAAATTGAGGAACAGAGAGTGTTCCTTAGGAGAGTTCAGTTTCACATGTTACCAGTGAGTCCCAACCATTACTTTCCTCAGAGCTGTCTTTGTTGCTTAACTGTTTTTGTTTTGTTTTGTTTTGTTTTGTTTTTTAGCATATGACATAGATTTGTCTGGATTTGGTACTGCTTTCTGAATCTTCACTTTTGGAGATTTTGGTTGTCTATAGGTATTCCTTATAATTTATTTTTCTCTTCCTCTTTTGGAAAATTCAGCTACACAAATGCTGTTACCTCTCTGAGTCTGTCATCACTGTTACATTACAATTTGTTTGGGGAGAATTGTAATTTCCACATAAATCCTGTTAATAATAATAGAGCTGAAACAAGCATACTCAGTTGAACTGAGACGTGGCTGAATTTAATTTTTAGGTAAAGCTAATGATATTCAGTGATAACAGGGAGAGAAATTAGATGAATCTCAAGCAAAAAGGAAGGCTCTGCACTGGGAAAAAAAAGTAAAGATGAGGTAAATGTGTGGAGAAATATTGAATAGAACCTGGATTATGAAAAACATTAGCAGTTCTCCTATTTTAAATTCATCATCCTTAGTGGAGAAAATTCTTCCCAGATTTTCTACTACAGCCCACTATCTTATCTAGTTTAATCACTATCCAACTAGAACAATAAAGCAGTAATACATACATAGAAGTTACACTCTCTCACCCACTTTATTTTTTTATTTTTTTTATTTAAAGAGAAAAAAATAGGAAAAGAGTAGAAATAATACAGAATTTTTTAAAAAAGATAAACAGTAAGAAATTGCTAGTTGGTAAATTACATATTGTCCTCTTAGAAATTGTTGCTCAAGTTATAAAATTAAAGCATACAAACTAGACATTCAAACAGTGAGACTGTAAACAGCTATGCATACATGAGTCTTTACATGTATTTCTATCCTTTCTGTATTAGAGGGAAAAACAAAACATAACAAGATAAAACAAAACAAATTTCTAGAAAACCAAAAAGTCATATAAAACCACAGTACAAGGTGATCTACAATGGTTACTGTGTTGTCTCTAGTTATCTTCAATAGATTTATCTACATCATCAGGCATATTTGAATATAGCAGTATAATTGAATATAGCAGTACATAACGATATTAGTAAAAATAAAACTTGTAGACAGTGTAAAACTTGTCATCTTCAGTATAGTTGCCTGTACTCTCAGACTTGATACTATCTATCATAATAGCTTTGGATAAAATCTGTCAATACAAAACAGCAGTCTAACAAACCAGATTCAATTGAGATCAGTCATGGTAAAACAGTGTAAGTTATACAGAGCTTTAGATTAAGTTAATAGGAAATTAAGGATGATAACTACACTATATCTTGCTATTTTCAGGATAACTGTCTGTGCCCTCAAATCTAGTACAAGTAGACAAACTGGAACAGAATATAATCCATCTAAGCAGAGTGATGTGAGTAATGTGGGTTTTAAATCCTGGTACACTATTAAGAATATCCTCTGCCTTCTTTTTTTTAGACTATTCCTCCCCTTTCACTCCCACAGGGTGCTGCACATTTTGGGTCCCACCAACTCCCTCAGTTTTTAGATTGGGGGGGCAGCCTGCTATTTACCTAAGTGGTTGTGAAACTTCTCGCTCCTGGACTTGATCTCAAGTTGTATTCCTTTACCTACAAAAGCTTCAAGGTTTTCCTTTGTTATAACTGAGTAGTTCTCTACTGTATGTAAGTATCCTGTCTTTCCATCCTATCTACAGGTAGTGGTAGAGTTGCCCCTATTTCTCTCTGGCTTCCTGTCACATAGAGCATTGTTTTCTCATATTTGATTTTCAGTCCATAAAACCTGTCTCAGGTTGATTATATTTCCTATACAGAGCATTTCGATGGACCCTGCCTCCTGGTCTACTCTGCCTGTATTTTTTTTTAGTGCATAAAGGCCATCTATATTAGAGATTATAGCCAACCTTCTCTGCCTCATTTCTGCTATGCTATTTTTCTGCCATTGTTTGTCTACTTTTCTCCTTCATTCTACTGCCTGTACCATTCATTGAGGCCTTTCTGCCACTGTTCCTGAAATCCTGGTATTTTTTTCTCTCTCTCTCTCTCTCTCTCTCTCTCTCTCTCTCTCTCTCTCGAATGTCCTTCAGTATTCTCTGTAGGGTTGGATTGGTGGTCACAAACTCACCCAGTTCCTCTTTGTCATGGAAGCATCTTGTTTCTCCATTAATTTCTAGTGACAGTTTTGCAGGGTACATCAATCTAGGCTGGAGGTTATTTTCTTTCAGGGCTTGGAAGACTTCACTCCAAGCTCTTCTTGATGTGATGGTCTATGTTGAGAAGTCTGCCATGATCTTGATGAGTTTTCCTTTATAGGTGATCTGTTTCTTTTCTCTGACGGCTTTTAATATTCTGTTTTTATATTGACTTTCTGGTATTTTGATTATTATATGTCTGGGTGTAGATCTGTTTTGGTTGTAGGTGGCTGGAGTTCTGTATGCCTCATATATCCGAATATCATTTTCTTTTCCTATGCTTGGGAAGTTTTCCTTAATTATTTCCATGAATAGCCTTTACAATTCGCCTGTTTTTATTCCTGTACCTTCACTCATTAGGTGATATGCTGCACATTTTTGTGCCTCCACTATGTGTATTCCTCACTTGGAATTTTAGGCACTGAGGAAGTAAAGTGAGGTCCTCTAAACCAGATGTTGTATTGGATCTTGAATGTCCTCCAAATGTCTGAATGTTAAAGGCCTGGTCACTGGTTTGTGGTGCTACAGTCAGGTGGAATCTTTAAAAGGTGTCACCTAGTGCAAAGAAGCTGGGTCTTTGGAGGTGTCCTCTGAAAGGGTATACTTGGACAACAAACCTGCCTTGATTTTCTCATTGCTTTTCAGCTCCTATGAAGTGAGCAGGTTTTCTCTACCACTTGCCCCCAATATGGTCTTCTGTCTCATCACATACCCAAAGACCTACATTTCAAGGATTGAAACTTCTAAAAGCTTGAGCCAAAATAAAGTTTTCCTCCTGGTAAGTGGTTAATCTAAAGTGTTCGTGATAATTCCTGAATAGCCTTTTTCTGCTTATTTAAAGATGATGGGGTGAATCTATGTCTTGTCAGATATGGAAGAAAACTAAGTTGCCTCTCTTCCTAACATGAAAACAAAGAACTTCTGCTCACTTGAAAAATAAGACTTTCTTAGTGCAAAGATATTCAAGTTCAATGATTTAAAACAAATAAAAGAAAATGAGTGATAAACAAAGCACAGGGCTGGGGATTTAGCTCAGTGGCACAAGCGCCTGCATGGCATGTGCAAAGTCATGAGTTCAATCCTCTGTACCAAAAAAAAAAGACAAACAAAGCACAGTGAAATCTGGCACAATGAAACAGTATAGCATTAGATCTCAGATTCTATCCCAGTTATGTCCCTAATCGGACTGTGACTTTTGGCAAAATATTTAAATGCATGAAACCTGAATTTTACAGCTTCAAAACAGAGCGGCAGATGCTTTCAAACTCTATCTCCATTACTGCTTTCTTAAGAGGATAAAATGAGATAAAGTACATAAAGTACTTTTGAAGCCTTGAGCATGCACAAACTAAGACATTATGTTATATGGGTACCTAATATGAGAAAAAATACAAGATTAATTCAAAACTATACTGTGTGGTTATGGAAATCTCTGTACTTTAAGATATTCAGTTATTTTTAAGGTTCCCCACTGCCACAGGCATGAGCATTTAATCAATCGATGGAAGGAAAAAAAAAAAATGCCAAACAGCATGGCCCAAGACATGCTGACAGAGCAGTATCATGCTGAGTTTCCTTCTTCCTTTTTGCTCAGTATTCTCCCAAGCCTGGCTGGCTGCATATTTCATATTTTGTAATATCAAAGTTTTAGACCACTGAAAATATGTATCTTTTTTAATGGAAGTGATGCTACAATGGCAGAGGCCATTATCGTGCTTGGTAAAAAACCTACCTTCAGGGGTAGACTCTGCAGCAAACCCAAATCTGCAAGTCATAACAGAATGGTCTCTCCCTTAAGACTTTCATCACCTTTGCAATACACATCCCTGTGTTTACCTTTGGGATGGGATCTTTAAAATAAAACAAAAATAGAAAATTATTCCTACAAGGATAGAAACATGGAGTCTACCATAAATGAAATTTAATTTTTTTTGCTATTCTTATTATTGCTAATGTAGGCATGAAACAGAGGCACAAATTTTCTTGCTTACTTAGCAATGTCCTGTTTTCCTTAGCTATTCTTAAAGACTGAGTAAGAACACATTTTTATGCCATTCTACTTCTTGATTCCAAAAATAGTAGGCAAAAGTAATGTGATAGTGATGCTATAAAAATAACTACCATTTACATTCTTGTTCTTTGGGAGCATTGTAAGCATGCATCATAATTCTCAGAGATAATGAAACTCATTCTCAAAAAGGTTAAATAATTTGATCAAGTCATGCAACTAGTAAGAGGAAAGTAGCAAAAAGAGGGGGAAAAAGTCTTGCCATTCATGAGAAAAATTTATTTACTAAGAAAAAAACAAATTGAGGAATGAGAATATCACCTTAAAGAGCTTTCTTGATAACTGCAGAATAATTATAGAAGTCATTATAGTAACTATTGACACTGAATGCCTGCTCATAATGTACACTTTTATATGTGGTAAAATGCAATTGAATTTGATCTTTTGAATAAAGCTGGACTGAGAGGGAGCAGAAAAAAAGAAGATCAGAGAAAACGGAGGGAAAGAACAACATAATTGAGTTTCCTCAATTGTGGAGCATCAGATCATTATTTTGCACATGAATTCTAGTTCCTTTTGGATGAGATCCAGGACATTTGAGATGGTTCTATTCATGGGATATTGTTTTACTAGTTGGCCTCTTTCAGTTGCAAGAAAAAGAAAATCCAAATCAAATCAGTTTTTTAAAAAAAGAATTAAATGTGTTATACATATATACCAACTATTCACAATGAATATAATCATTATATACTGCAGACATGTACTAATAAAAATACTTTTTTCAAAAATCCCAGAATGAGTGCTTTTATGGTAATAAAACAGAACAGAGTGGAGATTATTCGTATAGCTGGTATAATTGGGAAATCTAAAGAAATTGGCTAGCTTTTTGGCCAGAGCCATATGTGGGAATTTAAATAATATTTTCTTTCCCTTTGCCCTGTTAGTTTTCCTTCCTTCAGTGATGGTTACTTCCCAGACACATCATCATTTCATGTATCAAAGAAGATGGTCACACATCCCCAATCCTATATCCCCTTACTACCAGCATCCCAGAGAAAAGGCCCACACCCCTCACCCTACAGGTAGACAAATGGATCCCATCTTTACTTGGATTACAGATCCACAGCTGGATCAATACCAGTGTCCAGGAGGAGAGGATATGCTGATCAGCCAGCCCAGTGGACATCTTTACATTCTTGTCCAATAGAGGAGATGCCTACTGGGAAAAAAAAGCAACATATATTTACTGAAATTGCCTACATGTGTTCGCTGTTGTGCAACAGAGTTCCTTGACATTTGGCCCATCTCAAAGTAGACCATAGGCAAAAACAAAAGCATAATTGAAGAATTTTTGCTGGTTGTGTTTATCAAGTGTGAGTGGGTTTTCTCTTGTAGCCCCCGACAGTAGGAAAATGGAATCTTCAGTTATCTCAACACTGGGACAGTGACAAAAGCATGCATGACATGCTGAGAGCATCCTTCTCTTACCTTGGCCTTGCTTCTCACTTGGCTGAGACACTAGTCGTTTTTTTTTTTTTCTACTGTGCCCCAGCCTTCTCTATTTAAAATCAAAATGATGAGGGGATTAAACAAGAGCATCACTCAACTTCCGCTTCCCCGCTAGCCTCCCCCAACTCCCTGCTCCCTCCCTCCGTGCTTCTAACTGCTTGGTTTCAGTGAATTAAGAACTGAACCCCTCGCCTGGGCGACTCCAAGCTCCTGCTCCACCCACCCCCGCCTGCCTCCTGGGGGGGCTGGGTGGTGCCCCAGCCTCAGTTTGAGTGCAGGGGGGAGCCCAGAGCGGAGACAGGCACTGGGGGAAAGGTTTCCCACTCTGGGAAAGGACTGAGGAGAACAGCGTGGTGAAGTGACTGCTTCGTAGTCACTGCTCCATCCATCGCTTGCCCTGCGGGCGCCGGTTAGAGCCACACTCGGAACCGTCTTTCTGGAGCACCAGCTGCGGGGCGATGCGGCTGATCTGCTGCAGTGTGGGCTTCGGGCCCTGCAGGAGCATGTTCTCCAGCTTGCCTCTGACTTGGTCCTCCATACTGTCGGCTTCCTCTTCCGGGCCTGCAGGAGGCTCTCCCTTTGGCATGTCTCCCGAAGGTTCTCGAAGGTTCTCGTTGTTGCTGTGGGCCTCCTCCACCCACCTCCGCAGCAGGGGTCGCAGCTTGCACCTGTTCTTGAGGCTCAGCTGCAGAGCTACGAAGCGGCCGATGGTGGTCTGGCTGAACACCTTCCCAAAGACAGCACCGGGGTGAGCCCCACATCAGCCTGCGTACCCCAGGGTGGTCCTCTTCTGCTTCAACAGCTTGGCAAACTGCTCCAGTTCTTTCCGAAGCGAGTTGATGTCCTGGGACTCCTCGGGGTTCAGCTCCGGGTTCTCATTCTCCACACTCAGCACACCAGGGTGGGCTGCGCAGGGCCGGGGGAGGCCCCCTCTGAGCCGACCTCTACCGGCTCCCACCTCACCGTCCGTCCGGCAGGGAGCCCTCGGGGCCACCTTGAGTTGTGAGTAAACAGAGTTCCTGAACAGAGAATCTGATTGGTTAGATTCTCTATTGCTAAGAGGATAGTCACACAGTGGAAGCAGCACGAACTTTGCATCGGTAAGTCATTTATTATGTGAACATTTACTTAGTACCTAATGTGTATCTAGTACATTTTCTAGACACTTAGGATGTGTGAGTGAACAGAAAAAAGACTCTCGCTGTGTGCAACAGACCATAAGCATCAAACATGATAAACATATCATATAAGATGTTAGAAACCAAATGTAAGTATTATGAAAACTGAACATGTGAAGCAAGAAGAGGCAGAAAAGGGTCTTGAGCAAGGTTAGGAGATGGTAATAATTTGGATGGTCAGAGAGTTCTTGTCGAGAAATGATATTTGAAAACTGGCCTGAGGATGGTAAGGGAGTTTGCAAGCATTTATATGGAGAAGTGGGTTCCATGCAGAGGAAGGGCCACAGCAGCTGCCAGAAGATGGAAACACTCCTGGCGCATTTGAAGAATTTCAAAGAGGCCAGCACAACAGGAGTTGAGTGAAGACAAGAGAAAGAGATAGTCAAATAAACGGTCAAGGCAAGCCACTGAATTCAAGGGCAAGATGGTGGCAGCAAGGTCAGAGACGGTAGTAATAAGGGTGGTAAAATGTCACCATATAGATATATTTGAAAGAGGCAGAAAATAAGATTTCTTCAAAGATTGGATGTGGCCTGTGACAGAGACAGTTGTTAGTAAAGATTCCATGGTTTGGGGCCTGAGATAAGATACTATTTGTAAAGCATCTGGTATATGGTACCTGAAGTGATCAAAATATATAGTTAATGTTTAAATATTTTTAAAAAGTTATTATAGTAAAAGAAACATGACCATTAATACTTCTCAAAATAATTCCCTCACTTGGAACAGACACTCTAACTCTTATCACTTTCTGAAGTCACTCTGGAAGTCCTCTTTTGTGAGTATCTTTAGGAGGTATAATGAAAAATACAAGGAATGCTGCTATCAAGTGCCATCCCAAAAGAAAGGCAGGCTCAGAGCATCATGGCATGCCCTCTTCCTCCTTATTCATCAGATCTGACACCACTGTGTCACCTGTGGCTCTTCCTCAAAGTCAAAGTGATCGTGAAATGTAAACATTTTGAATCAATTCAGGATATCAAGGTAGCCACGGCACAGCAACCAAAGACACACACAAAAGAGGACTTCCAGAACTGCTTCAGAATATAGCAAGAATGATGGGATAAATATGTTCAAAGTATATGGAGGGAGTGGTATTTTGAAGGAGATTTGTACTGTAATGACTTTTTTAAACATAATAACTTTTTAAAATTTAAACATTCACTGTATTTTTCAAGCATAACTCTAAGATATCAAACAAGTAATCACAAATCATTTCATTTTTTGGTCTCCAATTCATCAAGCCAACTTCAGAGTATGATTAGATCTCCTATAATATTCACTTCACAGAAGGATTGCATCAATCAGAAAACAAGAATCTAGCAACTGAGTCCACTTGGCAGTCACCATTTTCCTTGAAAATGTATGATTGCTGCAGCATTGTGCTTAGGCATTCTGAGTTCCCCTGTTTTACCCACAACACTGAATCATCCATCAGTTAATGGCCATCTGAGGGGTCCTGTAGTGCTCTCTCCCAACTTGACCACTTCAGTAGTCTTTTCTGGACAATAAGTCCTTCCTGGGCATATCCTCCCTTTACCAGGTATTGTTCTTTAATGAAATTACAGTAAACATTAAAAACTGGGACTCAGTGGAAGTTTGGAAGTTTATCCACTGTGCTATTTAAATTCAAATAAACTAGATTTGAAGACATCAGTGTGTTCTTCAGTGTAAAGATATGAATACATTTTGTTTAGTGAATGGCATTCATTGTATCAAAAAAGAACATTTCAAGTTATGATTGCATTAAAATATAAAGAACAGTATCTCTTATTAAGTACTTGCCTTGTAACAGGCACTGTATTAGCCATGGAGAAAACTGTGAGGATGAAGCTAGGGAGATTAGAAACAAGAAAGTTATTTGCCAGTTTTCTCAGAAGGCAGGAAAAACTGGTTTTCCCAGGAAAATAAAGTTTTTGGAACAGTGAAGAAACAGGAACAATAGCCATGTTATTCAATGCCAACTGCAGAAAACCTTAGCAATTCAAGGCAAAAATGAGTAATGACTTTGTTTGTTGGGATGACAGATCAAACATTAAATTTAGGGTCCATATTGAAAAGCTACTTGTGCAGAATATGGGGCAGCTTTGGGAATGTTCCTGAAATCTTGTCACCCAGAGCTGTCCCACAGAATGCCAGTTGAGCCTGAAGATTAACCTCTTCTCTCTCCTCATCTAGTCTCTAAGTCCCGTGAAACCATGTAAACTACATTCCACATTCAGATAAATGAGAACCAGGAAATAAACTAACCCATGAAAAGGCAGTGAGCCTAGTCCCATTACAACATGTCTTTAGAAAGAGGTTGGAATGACCGTTTATGAAAAGGAAGCCACCACCCCCCCTCTCACTATCCGTACCTTCATGGCCTGTGTTTTTTTACTTCATCATGGCTGAAACATGATACCTGTCAACCACACATTACAGGAAGAGAGGTTCATTTTTTGCTCACAGTTTGTAGAGATTTCACTCCACAGGAGCTGGCCCCAAGGCAGGCCAGCATGGCAGAAGGGCATATAGCACAGGAACACTGCTCATGACACGGTGAACAGGAAGTGGAGAGAGAGATCAAGGGAGGAGAGAGGGAGATATACCTTTCTAGGCCACACCCTCCATGACACATCGCTTCATGCCAGGCTTCATTTTCTAATACCTCATTTAGCTATAAACCCTTAATGGATTAATCCACAGATGACCCCATGATACAGTTATCTCCCAAAAGCCCTACCTAGCAGCACATGAGGTTTTGGGGGAACATCTAGATATAAACCCTAACAGACTATGACCCAGCTCCTGTATATTCAGATCTGAGGGCTGCTCATAAACATGGTCCAGTTGCTAATAACAGAATCCCCTACTTTGCCTCTGGGAGTCTTATTTCCAAGTGTTAGAATTAAATTATCAGATTAAACCAATGATTATATTATTTTAATGATCATATTACTTAATATCTGGAAAGGCTTTTTCTGCTTTAAAAGAAACACTCAACATTATTTTAATTTTATTTAGTGTCCAGTATCTTTATACATATACCTAATTATCAAAACTGTGAAAATTAAATTTTTTCAACAGTTAAACCTTGATTAAAGTCTTAATTTAAATCTCTTAAATGATTTAAGCAATAATTATAAGTCTAGTATGACCACTCCTTTTAAATCTTCCTAGACTCCAATAATTGACAACATGTACACAAATACAATAAATCTAAATTTTATTTCTACACTTAGAACTATTTTGTCAAAATGAACACCCTGACTTTGTTTTTTTTCAGCATTTTGTCATTATTTTCTATTTTTCTCATTATTGTTTGTATATAATCTCACTACAATTTTTTTTGAAATCTCACCTCCTTCCCCTGCCTCTAATAAACATCTCAGGGAACTTGAGGCTCAAGGATTTGGGTCATCAACCAACTGCTTTTTGGCTGGGTCAAAAAGTCTGGTTGCTTTTGCCAAGTGAATCACATAGAAACTACTAGTCATCCACTTGGTTTATTTGTTTTGTTTCTTTTAATTAAATTTTATATTTTATGTATCTAAGATGTTCCAACTTTATGCTTTCACCTACATTTTTTGCAACCTGGCACCTCAATTCTTGTATGTATTTTTGGATGTTTTGCATGGCCAGTGTGGTGTAAGGCATCTCATCATGCTCTGTAGACTTGGTCTCTGTGCTTTGTTGTGATTGTATCACTGGAGACACCGCTGAGGTTTTATCTCCTAGCTGTGACTCAGAGCTTACCCAGCTATTGATTTTCATACACTGTTAGTTAAGTCACTTTCTTTGTACCCCCAGAGCTGATTCCTTTCTACTAGGCAACTGCCTCACCACCTCTTCTGGTGCATGTGGGGCTGTATTTTAAGAGTACTCAGGAGTAACAGAAGTTCGTGGGGCAAGTCTATTTGAGTCATTCACTTTCTACTTACACAGAATAAAAGAAGTGCATATCTATATTTTGCAAATATTAAATTTTAAAAAGAAACCATGATATCCATTTATAAGTGTTGTCTTTTATGAAGAATAAAATACACTCTATGATACCTTCTTTTTTTCTATCAGAGTTATTCTCACCCATATATTGACTTTTTCAAAAATTTTCATGGATTAAAAAACACTTATTTCCTTTCATTTTAATGTAATTGTCACAATTTGGTCAAAAAGATGCCTCATTATATACTGCCTTTCTGTTCTTAGAAATCGCCCTGATTGTCTTGATTTTTTGCTTTCCAGCAACACTAAGATGTTCTTTGTTCCCTTTGAATCTTCTATCATCCAGATGAGGCCTCAGCTACTTCCCTAGGAAGCCTGGTGTTTCCCTCTGAGGCTGATTAGAGCACAGCAGGTCCATGCCCGTGGCTGTGTGGGTTCAGCAAGTAGTGGGGGGCACGTAGAAGCTGCTTCTTTTGGCCACGTTTCACATGTAACTAGAAGATATTCTTCTTCAAGATTGCAATTTTTTTCTTTCCACTATCACATCATAAGTTATGGCTCCCTGCATTTCTTAAAGATTAAGCCTTCATGTCAGGGGACATTTACCTGAGCCAGTCTCATGTTCCCTTTATCAGATCTGGAGCTGCTGGGCTACCACAGTGCCAGGACTCTTCCCCGACCTATTTCTTGCAGTCAAATTCCTTGGTATACATACCATATTCTCTGTTCAAGAGTCTAGAATTCCCAATCATTTTGTGAGTAATGCAAATGTCTTTGTGTTAAGTCAAGACTTTTCAGAAAATTCTGCTGCTTGCAGAATTATGTTTCTGGCAAATAATTATTTTTACATCTCTCTCTTTCCTCTGTAAGTAAAATTCCCTTTCAGAGAAACACCCTTTTAAGAATTAGACTTCCTCTGTGACAAGGCCCCAAAAAGGGGCAGTGGCAAAGACTCAGGTCCCCTACTTCCACTTCCGGTCCCTCAGCAGCGTTCCAAAGAATCCCTGCCATCAGATGGAAAGTGCACCTGAGGGAAGCCACTTAGCGAATGCTATCCTTGGAGGCCGCAGCTCTCCTTCATTTACTATTTTCCTAAGGGACCCGGGACTGTATTTCCTTGCATGGACTACTTTTTCCTTCCTCAGTAAGAGGTGCTTACTGTTTTGGCATCTCCTAACCATTACTGCTTCCTTGAATTAGTAATCAGGATAAACTCACCTCATTCTCTGAGGCATCTTTTGTTGTTCAATGCTCTCAAGAATCTCCTGGGAAAAGTGGCATTTTATATTGAGAGTATTCATTATTTTCATTAAGTTATCAAACACATACCATATATTGATCACTATTAGCATGTAGCTCCCCAGTTATTTGTAAGAACTTCTTGAAATAATAGCATTTTATTCCAATTTCTAGATGAGAAAAACAGATGTAAAGTGCTGAATTAATTCAGTTTGGAAATGACAGGACAATTATTAGAGCTCAGGGTTTATATTCTTACCCATCAGTTCTACTTCCTTGTTTCTTTCATCCATTCTCATACCTAATTTAATATATAGAGAATGAGCCCTAGAAGAGAGCTTCTAGTCCATTAGCCTAATCATAACACAGTTCTATTTACATGCCACCCTAGCAACACAATTATTCATTATTTTTATATTATAATTGACAGTAACCTAGAAACCACATGCTGTTTCAAAACTATGCCTATCATACTTCTATAGCACCAGACACCCAACTTCTCTTACAGGTTCACCTACAGCGTCCCTCAGACCTCTTATCAGTAAAATCAATTACAGCCTCCTGTTCTTGACTCTCAGGTATTGTCAAATTCATTCTCCCACTTCGTGCTTAGCCTAACTGTGTGAATTCCTGTCCCCTGAGTTACTAGCTTTGAAAGGTTGCTGTGCTCTGTCACCAACTGCCCCCCCCCAAATTCTTAGATTAACCTTTTCCTGCTACTCTGGGGAGTATTTTTCTTCTCTCAGGTCCAATCATCCCTTTCACCAGTAATTTCATGTTCAGACTTAACACCAATGCTGATTTCATCAAAGTGCATGAACAAAAAGAATATGAAGTCCAATGTGCGTGCGTGCGTGTGTGTGTGTGTGTGTGTGTGTGTGTGAGCTACTTGAGAGACAAATATTTATTATATACAAAGGGCAGGAAGGAAAAACAAAGAGCTGAAGCTAACAATGAAAGGTAAATAGGCACATACGTACATGCACACATACATGTGCATATGTATATCTGTGTATATAGTTGATGTATCATAAGTTCTCATGAGTACCAAGATTTTGGAAGCCCCATTAAAGTGTACAATAATTGTCACACATTTGAATTTCTTGATGGGAGTTGACATAGGGTGGAATTTCATAATCGGTACCATTATGGCCTCACTTCTAGTGCTCTCCATCTTATTCCTTCATATATGCTTTAAATTATCGTACGTAGTAGCAACACTGACCTGTACCATTATGAATAATGAAATATCTAAGAACACCTCATAGGTAGCACAGTGAAATGTAGATGGTACTCATAGGACATCCACAGTAGTAATAACTCCTAATCAGGAAGAGAATTAAACATCATATTAAATAAGAAATTTAAGGATTTGTTTATAGAAAATGGTGGACATAGCCTTTTCTATAAAAGAATATATTCCATTAAAATTATAATTCTGAAATCCCTGACAAAATTCAGAAGCAAATTTAAAACTCCTAGGTTGGTAAATAGAAAAAAATGTGATTTTTATTAGGATTCATTACATATATGAAATAATGCTAGCTCCATCTGGTGGCCAAAGTAATAATTTGCAGTCACATTTATGATTTAACAAACTATATATACTTTCTTTAATTGAGCATGACCTGTTAGGTCCAAATATTGAAGAACTTATCACATTCATGTAATTTTAAGAATGTTGCTATTTCTAATTATTATGATCCTTTTCCACAGAGTATAAATTAATAAATCGGTATTTAAATAGAAATTTTCAAAAAGGTAAAAATCCAATACAGCAAAATTAAGATCAGTCCTCTTGATAAGAGAATAAAATGCAGTAGATCCAATTTATTCTGCTCACATACGAGTGACACTAAACACTTCATTTTGGGATAATTGGCTATCGCGAGGGTGGCTTGCCGGCCAGTCCTGCCTGTGTAACAGCACAGTGGTTTCTCTGCAGTCCCGGGGCCAAGTCCGTGTGCTTTCCTAACAGACTCGCGGCGTGGGCACCAGGGTGTCTCCTAGCACTGTTTATCTCAGCCCCGGGACGGTGACTGTTCCTGACCCCGCCATTCCTGTGCTCTTCAGAGCTCTTTACAACTCTGATGACCCAATCCTTGTTCTCTAATCCTCTCCTGCAGTTATTAATTACTTGTATTAAATCTCCCTTATTCAGCCTATTATGCAGTGATTGGACAAACACAGATTCAGCCTCCTACTGATACAGGGGAATGAAACTCCTGACCTACTAGATGTCTGGTAAGAATTCGTGTTCTCTAAAATCAAAAAATGAATTTTAGAAATAACAGGGGTTAAGAACAGAATATATTTATTGAGAAAGAAACCTTCTGTAGACAGAAGGGGGCCTGAGTGGGTTGCCAAAGACTGTCTTTTCTAGGGAATTTTATGGAGTAAAACCATGAGGTGTGGGAACTCGCAAGGCAGGCATAAAGTGGAACAGAACTGAGGTCCACCAGTGAGATTAATTGCTCAGGCAAAATGGATTAAATTGGGGACAAATGTGAAAGTGAGTCACATAGCAAGCTGGCATGCATACAGAGCAGTGACTCTTCCTGTAGGGTGTTGGGATGGTGACTCTTTACCTCCTCAGGGTGATAGGGAACTATTTAGAATATCAATAGGATGTGGGTGCATTTGTTTGATCTTTTGTCTTGAGGCCTGGCCCACAGCAGGAGGTGTCTGTCTCCCCCACAGTTGCAAGGTACCTGGGCTTCTGCACTGGCTCCTTGGAGGACCTCACCCTGACTGACTGCCTATAATATTTCTAACTAACTCAGCTGCCCATAACACTACTTTTCACTCAGCTGAGATGCACAAAGGAATGTGTCCCATGTGTAAAGGAACTTAACTATTACGATCTGTGGTACAGTTGGTTTGGTCACACGCACTTTTAGGGCTTGCAAATTTTTCTTGACAAGGATTTAAGATATGTGAAGAGCAGAGACTAACCCTTAACTGATGAGACTTACACAAACAGTACCAACTTTTTAATGTAATTTATAGGAACTTTTGAATCATATATTTGTAATGTGAGGCTATCATTGAAAGGTATAAAAACCACAATGCCAGAACATTTTCAAAATTGTTATTTAACTAGTCAAATATAGTTTGGTATGGTTGTTTTCTCTGATACACTCAGAGAAATCGTGACAGTAAAGAGAGTTGTAGTAGAGATGGTGAGGTTAAATTAAGGTGCCGGGCTTTTCCGTCAGCAAAGTGGGCTCTCCCGCAGGAGACCCCTTGTTCTTGTGGGTGTGACGCCAGCCCCAGCCTCCCTCCTTCTTCAGACCTCCTCAACTTTAGCAATGGAAATACAACAGGAGTCTGATGAAATTGCCCTCCAATCCTCTGAGCATGACAATGGCTCCCAATAGACGCATGAAACAGGTCTAATGAGATAGATACTTTGCTGGAATTTGGGGGGAAGACAAATAGTCTTTCAATTGGTATTGCTGAATTGTTAGAACGTAAAACTGAATCTATGAGTCACTCTTTGCCAGTGCATGGCAGAAGCGCACCTAATAAAGGAGGAAACAGAAAAATGAGATACAAAATACATTCCTGATGATAACTCTTAAAGGCATGGATCTGGCCTCTGGCTTCAGATATCTGAAATTATCAGAATCATGTAACAATAAATGCACTTACTCGGTTTAATTTTGTCTCTTGTGGCCAGTGTAGTTCTGACAATTACAATTCTTTCCAGTAGTTTTTCTAACCAAGGTCCTTAAGTCATAGACCTAAGCAATCCATTGTTCCCAAAGGCCAAAGGCCTTAGGAGTGAAGCTCAGGTAAGGCCCAAGCTTCTGAAAGCACAGCTATGCTAGAGAATGCACATGAGAAAGATCTAAACTAAAACATGTCTCCATGATGGTCAATGTCCTCACTAGGGCAGGCATATCTACCATTTGACACTCAGTAAGAAAGCTAGGCTCCTCTGGGTCAGACAATTTTTTTTTTACAGTATCTGGAACAAAGAGTAGATGTGTTATATACAGGTACCAACTTCCCACTGTAATCAGTGTGTACCGTGAAACATGTACTCATAAAAATAAAAATTTTAAAACACACTAGGCAAAATGGCCAAACATAGTATCTGGCACTGTAGGGTTTTTCAGTTTCTGACCTATTCTTTCTTAATCTTTCGCTATCTAATAATGCTGGAGATGTTAAGATAAGACTCAATTGCAAAAATCCAGCTTCAATTTCAGACGGATCAAAAGCATAAGTGCAGCTGATGACAAGGTGACGTTTTCTGCTCCTCTGTCTCCCTAGCAGCAACATTCGCATGCTGCCCATGGTGACATGCCTCATGTCACCCACCATGATTGATGAAGGGATATATTTTTAAATTTCATGACTGTCTCTGTTTTTATTTATTTATTTATTTTTTATTTTCCAGACTGGTTGACACATACCCCAGATCTGTGACTTGTTTGTGCAAAACATAAGGCATATTTTAAAAGAAAAACAATACATGACATAATGACAAAAGCCAGAAAATTTTGTTCTGACAGATGCGTCACTCTTCCCCCCAGGGACCTGCTTTGTTTTCTTTGGTTGGAAGAATGACAGACTGAAGGACCTGGCATTTGTCAGTTTATATCACCACCATGATATTTAAACATAGGCCTTTAGGTAGTAGATATGTTCTTCTATCCAAAAATCTATTTGGAAATATGCCAAATATACATTTACTCAAATAAATACAAAAGGTTGAGTTTCCTACCGCTGCCTTTCTATTTAAAGCAAAACATTGCTTAGTTATAACTTAGGATGGATGTTAATTTTTATAGGCAAATCTGCTTTTCAATGTTAGATTTTTCCTCTATAGCTTTATTTCTATTAGTCATAACTTTTTTCTTGGTCCTTTTGTACTTAAAACTGAAAATACAATTCCAATCTTTAAAAACTCCAAAATGTATTTTCTTCCTGCTATTTTGTTTTTGTGTGTCTTACTGTGTCACCCATAGTAGTTTCAAACTCCTGGACTTTGGCGATGCTCCTTCCTCGGCCTCCTGAGAAATTAGGACTGTAGCTAGGACTATATGCTGGCCCAGATTCCTCATGATTATTTTTTAGAGGGAAACATGCTTCAATTTGGAGTTATATGACAACCTTAGATTAAATTAATGCTATTTGTAATATGGATATATCAACTAAAATAAATCTATTTCACCCACAAGAGAAAATTAAGACTATAAAAGCTGTTTTGTAAGAGAAGAGATTCTGGAGAGTGGAAATAATCCCAGAGTTTTGGAGACAAGAGAAGAGCAACCTGAATGTAGGTCAATGACAGCTGTAAACAATGGATAGTGGAATGTGATAGAGAGTGAGTTTTGGAGATTTCCAGAAAAGAGAAAGCTTCAAGAGATTCAGAGTCATAAAGAAGAGGAAAAAGAATATCTAACCCCCTTCCCACACCAGGAGCCTGAGAAGCGAAGACATGACCTCCAAGGAACACAAAGTGTCAGGACGACATTAAAAGATCATCCAGAAATACTTAGGGGATGTGGATTTGTGCTAATGGCTGGGCGTGCAGGGGGCACAGTGGAAATGCTTTAGGTATGAACAGGTGTAGAAAAGGATGATGCAAAGTCACGGGACCTTCCAGGGGTCGTGGACAGAAACAAGTTTATGGAACACGGTAAGATTTTCTCAGAGGGTCCCATAAAAGCTGTATTAGGAGGAAAAAGAAAGGTGTCCAAGGGAAACCAAGATAATTAGGGTTTCACCATGACACCTAGTGATGGAATAACAGAGTCTAGAGAGCCATGGACTTGCATGGACCACCTGAGTTCATTTAATTCCATAAACAAGGCACAAGGCACACAGCCAGGCAGTCTCAACCTACATGTGTGGGAGAGGCCTCCATTCAATCTTTTCTAGTAAAGGAGTGGAGCCCAGAGAGGGCCAGCTTTGCCTCACGTTTGTCAGTGCACACAGTTCTTGTGATCACAAGCCACAGATCCAACAAAAGAGAGAAGTATCTCTGAGTCCCATTTTGAAAGTCCCCTGGAAGGAGATCTGATTGGTCTAGTTTAAGTCTGAGTTTTCTATGATGAGGACCCTGTATCATTATGTTATATAAAATGGCATCAACAGACCATAGTGTGATTGAGGAAGACAGAAGGGAAGTAAGTCTTTGTAACTGGGGATACATTCCTACTGGTATCTACTAGGGTTTTGATAAAAAAATAGAACTCACAAACTCTTTTTGATAATAAGACTGACATCTGTTAAGAAAAGGTGGTAGAAATAGGGAACGTTCATGGAAACATTTGTGGGCACAAATGTCTGTGTACTTCTTGCTGGCCCCTGTGAGCTGAAAAGATTTCTGGCTCTGAACGCTCAGGTTCTTTCCCTTCCACACCTTTCCAGAAGGAATATTTTGTGACTAAGGAGGAATTTAGGTATTTTGGGACACAGGACTAAGAGAGGAAGAAAGAAAGTGGACTGAAATTGCTGAAGGAGTTTTGCAGGAAAGTAAATTCTTGGGAGTAAGTGTGTAGTATACAGGCAAAATGGGTATGAGAGAAAAACAGGATTTTACAGAGTGTTTATGTGTATTGCATATTATTTTATGATGTTTAAAGATCCACAAAAAGTGACTTCAACCACCTTGAAATTATTATTTGGCCAGTGGAATATTCCTGTACTGAGATGATGAGGATTATGCTTTCAGGAAATTTCTGTGATTTTGGAGAGGAAACTGGAGTCCTTTAAAAGAGGGATTGTCTCTTGTAATTGGCCACCTAAATAAAGACATTTACACTTTAGTTTGACCTATGCACTCAGACTTCAAATACATTAAGCTAAAATGAACCTTTGAATTAGTTATATACATATACAGAGGAAAAACTCTGCGAGAGACTAACCCACTTAAAATGCTCAGTTGGGAAGTGAGGGAAAAAAGAGAGAAGATATAAAATGTGGAAATGTCAAGAACTATGTGGTTTACTATGAAAGAAGCCATGGGAAATAATCCAGGAACAAAGAAGATCAATTAATATGTGCTTTTGAAGCACTCAAGTTACTGGGTTCAGACTTTTACACAGAGAGCACACATTTAAACATCTTTAGTGAATATTTCCTGCCATGGGAAGCTCATCTCAAAAATAATCCACTCTGGTTCTGAACCAGTTTAGTTGTTATAAATTATCCTATATCTTCAGTGGGGATGGTATCACTCTCAAAGGGTGAAAATTGAGTCCTAGGAAGAAGTAAAAACATTGATTCTTTTTGTGTAAACATTGTGTGGATCTATATGTAAGTAATACATCTGTAGTATTGGAACTACTTTGTGGGGAAAACGATGGTAGTAATTAAGGAATATATATCTTCAAAATCTCTTTAATGAAAAATGGCTCAAAAATGCCAGTTTATATTAATATGCAGCTAACAAATTCCAGTGGCTTCCAAGAACGACATTTATGCTGCTGCAAGTGTTTTTTTCAGAGAGCAAAGAATATGCGGTGGTTTGGGAAGTGTCTGATCGCATAGTGACTCTTGCCCTCAGGATGAGAAGGGCCCATGATTTTGTGACTGATAATGTTGTAGAACATTTCCTTGATGGGCAAGAAAGGAAGTACCCACTGGCGTTACAGCCTCAGCCTGGAAGTAACACCCATCCGTTCTGTTCACGGGTTGTTTTCCACAATGAGACATAGCCACTGTCTAAATTCAAGAAGATTTGAGAATGTCATGAACGTCACATTGTCCGCCATTGCTGTTGTAGTGAACTAGAATCTGCCTCTCTGTGATGACTCCGTGTTTTTGAGTAATATATCACTACTCGGTCTTTCCCAGCAAAATGAAATCAGTTCTTTCCAATTTTCTTTCACTATTTCTGACATAAGAAGATCCAATCATCCCTTCTCCTAAGGTCCTGTGCCATGTGTGAAGGAGCATTGTAAAGTATCCAACAGTAACATAGTCCTTAGGGGAGACCCACAAAGCAGAGACCAGAGCTCTAGACAGATGGAAGAGACCCAGCTCCACAGTGACAACGAGGTCCTCGGAAATTGCCCCATCTCCCTGCGTCTTGCATTTCAAAGAAACCAATCCCAATAAATCTTTACATTTCTATGTAATGTTGAATTTTTTACAATCCCATAAATTTCTTTGTGGAGTATTTCTTCCCAGGATCTAACTGTGAATTATTTAATGCAGTGTAATTTTTTTCTTTGGCCCAGGCACCCTATATTCTGATACTAAACTGTGGTCATCTGAAACCCTGACCTATTTTTCATGTATTCTGCAGCAAAGCAAGAAAGCCACTGTGTTGTATCAAGGACTAGAAACTGATGGATAAAATGCATCAGTGTGTTGCCCATGTAAGTTTTCTTTTGGCTTTACTTGTTTTTGTTTAAGTGAAGTTAAAAATGAGGATAGCAAAAACAATGGCTTATTAAAATGACTTAGGTTTTTAACAAAATATCAATTACATAAGGATTGAGCTGTGTTGTTGGTGTTTGTTTTGTAGTAAGTGATTACTTCTTCACTGCTACACTGAAGCTTGCTCTGCTAAGCACAATGACTAATCAAGGAGGTGAAAATAAAGTGGCTGGAATTTCGGCAGCTTTTGTTCCCAAGGCAGCATCTTGAATTTCCTTTTCAGTTCAGTAACAATTATGATTGTACTTCCTTTCTCTTTTCATACCCTTTATCCAGGTCAAAATTCACCTTCTCATTTCCAAGATTTAAAAAAAAAAAAAAAAACTTATGCAACTATTAAAAATAAACCACAACATTTTCTCCTATAATAAAAGTCTCTTACCACTGTTTCAGCCTTGAAGGAGCCAATATACATATTTAGGGAGGAGGAAACAGAAAAATAGAGAGAGAGAGAGACAGAGAAAGAGAGAGAGGTAGAGAGAGAGAGAACAGAGAGAGAGAGAGAGAGAGAGAGAGAGAGAGAGAGAGAGACCCAAGATATGCATCTCAAGACCTATAGGGAGGGGAGGCCAGGTAGTCTGATTACTCAGGAGTCTGGGGCAGGAGAATCACTTGAGCCTCATGGTTTGAGGCCAGGATGGGCAACATAGCAAGACCCCAGCTAACAACAAACACACTGACACAGCTTTTTTATTTTGACTGTAAATGGGAGAAAAATAGAAAAGAGACAATCTGTTTAATATGGCAAAGTAAGATGCCAAGTGAATTGTCCTCTCTGACTTTAACCATGAGAAATACACCACAAAATCAAATCAATAGCTGAACTCAATTCTCAATTGGTAACAAGAGGAAGTGAATCTGAAAACTTAAGGAGTAGAGTGGATGGTCACAGTTTCCCTAGGAATGTGACTGGGAAATGGACCTGAACCCTTGATAAACTGCATAGAATGAGAAACAGCTGCTGCATAGGTAAAACAGACAGGAGGAAACCTGCACCTACCAGACCTCAGCTGGCCAACATTCTACAACCATGGTGGAAAACTGTAATATGAAGAAATGAGGCCTGAAACTACCCACATGGGTAGTTTAAATTAAATGGCACAGAAACCTTTTCTGAGAAACTGGCTTAAATACTATCTAGGGCCATGGCTAGGCATAGTGATGCATGCTTGTAATCCTACCTGTGTGGAAAGCTAAGGCAGGAAGACTAAAACTTTGGGGCAGGCCTGAGCAACTTAGCCAGATAAAATATATAATGTTACTTCGGGGAAAGTGTTCCATCTGTTTCCACACTTGGGATATAGTACAAATGCAGGCAAAATGGTACAGAGGAAGTTACATGACTAAAGAGACAATGAGTGGATAAACTTCACCCGAAATGCAAAGTTTGTGATAAGAGTAATGACAGAAATGGTTTAAAAGGTTTGATCTATGTCATGCCAAAGACAGAAACTGCTATTGGTGTTGAAGAGACACCAAAAAAGTTTAATGGAGGTAAATGACATGATCAAAACCAATTTTTATGACAAGTATATGGCAGTTTTACCTACATTGGATTTGGGTGGAGATTCAATGGCAATAGAGAAAGGAAGAAAAGTCAGACAAGAAAGAAGGAAAAAAAGACATTTTCATATTTTAAAGAAAACAAAAATTCCAGGGGAACTTACTACCTCCAGGTCTCTTCAAGAAGAAGTACTGAAAGAAGCCCATTTCTCTGAGGAGAAACGACACTGAAGAGAAATTAAAGTAGGTTTCAAGACAAAACACACTGCTAAAGGTACTAAGAAAGACTTCAGTTTACCAGTAAGATTCAACAATCAGAAATGTTTAGGTATATAGCAACAGAGCCTGGAGATACATGAAATAAAACCAAAAGAATTAGAGGAATAAATAGTTTCACAATTACAAAAGAATTATAAAATAAGTTTGCTACTTTGTGGAAATAATTGATAGATATAGATTGAAAAAAAATCCCTGAAGACATAAAACTCTACCACATTGATGAAATAGATATTTTTGTAACACTATATGTGGAAAGTCTCCAGTATAGGCACAGATTATATATTCTATGATTCTTCTTAGGTAAAATATAAATGAATAATAAAAATAAACAGATCAGTGATCTCCTGGGGTTGGGGGCAGTGAGAGGAATGGAATGTAAAAGGGAAAGAAAAACCCTTTTGGAGGTGATACAAGTTTGCTATGCATTGTGATTATCTTCCACGGATACATGTAACTGTCAAAACACATTGACCTGTGCACCCAGATTAATAGAATTCATTGCACATAAAGTATTCTTCTTGTAGAGTTGGCAAGAAAAATAAATAAATAAAATATCTTGAATTTGAAAAGATCATGAAAAATACAATCCTATTTTTCTGACATTTAAAACTTTACCTTCCTGTTTTTTAATGCGAGGAGATGATTACCACATAATTTATAACTGAAATTTTGGAGGATTGGAAGGTTGCTTTGGAGTAAACTTTTTTGTTTTATTTTACTTTCCTATGGTGTTTAATCTGTTTTTTAATAAATATCAATAATTCTTACAAAATCAATGAATTAATTTTGAGAGTAAATTCGGAAAGCAATGAGCATGGTAGGAATTTTTTTTTGATAAGGCTGAGAGCAAATATCAGTAAAAATTTAAAACATCATTGTGATGTGTGTTAAAAGAAAGAGTTTTCATAAAAAAGTGAACTCTGCAAATATGTGAAACAAGTACATGAAGGAACTTGTGGTTTTTTCTCACAAGTCCCTGGACTCTGTTTTCTTGGGTAATAATCAACCTGTGAAATCTGTGCCCACATGCTAGTAAGCACAAAGATTTTTCAACCTTGTCAAATGTTCTCTTCCCAGCAGCCCGTGAAATTTAATGCTTTCTTCCAAAGAAGAGGCAATCCTCTTGAAAACAGATCATTTAAAGACACAAAGCATCATATTAAATTATGCTCCATCTATGCTATTTTAATAAATGAATGAGTTGATAATTTTTTTAAAAAATGATGAAAGGATAGCTTTCTAGCATGGCTCAAATCATCCCACCAACAGTTGGATTCTCTATTATGTCCTACATCTGGCTGACCTCAGACCTTTTGAATTCTTGATGCTTTATCTACAAAATCAGCTTTTCCAGTGATAGTAAGGTCATGTATAAAGCATAGTTTACTTCATAGGTGAGAGGTCAAACTTCAGTGCACATCATGATATCTGTGTGCTTAAAGTTCTACAAGCATTAAACGATCAATCCTGAGTAAGATTCCGCCCCTTAGCCACTCCTGCTACTGAAATACAATGACCAAAAGCAGCAATTAGACCACCATGAGATACACTGTGTGCCAGGGATAGTTCGCCTTTTAAATAATCTGCATCCTCTCCACTTTGGGTTTCATTATTTTATACATGAAATGAAAACATAGATCAGTGATAAAAAAAATATAAATCCTAACAACCAAGAAATGGTGAAAAAGTCAATGAAAATATTAAAAAACACTTATAAATGATGTCAGAAAATACAGATATTTAAGCAAATGAATTTTTCCTGTGTTTTTTCACATGTACCTAGAAAATGATCATTCTTAAAAGCTCCTACTGGCCAGTGATATACTTCAGTGGTACAGCAACCGCATGGTAAGTGCCAGGTTCTAAGCTCAATTCCCAGTACCAGCAACAACAACAACAACAACAAATCAAACAAAAATGAACAAGTGAAAAAGCTCCTACTAGATGTGTATTTGTAAATTTTTCCAGAATAATTTGTTTTTGTGACACTATTTTTGACCAAAACAAAATACCTTTAGCAACAAAAAGCACACATCACTAAAGCACTACCCATAAGACAAATCTAGAAAGATGATGGTCACATCCATGACCCAGGATCCTATTGCAGGTTTGAAGGAGTGAAGACTATACCAATTCCAGTCACATCATGGCAGCCATAGAGACCTACTTATAAAATATCATAAGAAAAATGTCTTCAAGAGAGACAAAAATGTTTATGGTTATGAATTGCTATATTATGGAAAGGTTTGTGGATGTGTGCCTTAAAAAAACAAAAAACACTGATGCTGAGTTCTACCTCCAGAGATTGTGATTTAATTGGTATAGGAGGTACTTAGCTAGGCTTGAAGATTTTTACAGAATCGCGGATTAGTCCAATATACAGCCAACAGAACTACTGAGATGGAATATACAGTATCCTGAGAGTTTCTTATCCAATGGCTAAGTGACTTTTCTGGTATGTTTAATAAGCAAGTCTGCCTTATCTAGAAATTATGTATAGTTTATCTTTATCTTGAGATACTTGTTCACCTGGCAAGAAGAAATAATGACTCATCTTTGAGGATAACGTACAAAATTCTGAGGTTTGAAGAATGAGAGAGTTAACTAAATTTTTTTTTAAAAAACCTCATACACTTTTTCTTACAAAAGCCACAAAGCGAATATTCGATATGTACACCATTCATATGTGACCTACAAAGGTTAAAATTCAATATTTTAAGTCACAAAAGCATGTACTGGGATTGCAGAATTTGTACATCTACCTGTGTGCATATATGTGTGTGTAAAATGATAAACCTGTGTGTATACATCCTCTAAAACATTCTACTCTCAAGAAACAACATCCAGAGATGTTTTCAGAAGCAAATTTTCTTCTTCAAAGTATATTTATATTTTTAATATATTGTCATGTTTATAATATAACAGTAATGCATACACATGGTACTGGCTTTGAAATTATCTAGAACTATTATAATATATTTTTATTATTATCAAAAATTTTCAAGCCTCCATTAATGTCCAGTAAGTAACTTTTACAATGTAACTATAAAAGACTTAGCATATTTTATAAATTAACAAAATATTTTACAGCAGCTTTAGATTTGTGAGCAAAGTGAGCAGAAAGCACAGAGAATTCTCACGTATCACTTGCTCTCACATGCAGTCTTCCTATCAAAACCCATTTCATTTGTTACAATGAAGCCTAAATTAATAATTATTATCACCCAGGATTTCATAAGTTTTTACATTAGGGTTCTCTCTTGGTGTTGTGTATTCTTAATATTTTAAAATATTTTTTCATATTCGCTGATTTTTTCACTATAAGAATATTACATATCCAGTTAAAAATCCTTTTGTACCTTCCCTTGTTGTTCCTTATTTTAATGGAATAAAACTAGATGTTAATAAAGAAAGTATTAAAAAACACTCTACTTCTATGAAAAAAATGGAAAATTCATATCAAAACAATTAAAGAGCAGCAATGGTTAATATACTGTGTATCATGATCTCAAAAGAATAGTTAAAATGCTACTCAGCATATATATCATAGACAAGATGTGCTCCTACAAAGAAGTAAAACAAATAAAAGGACAGAAATTTCTTTTCAATGAACAAAATAAATAGGTAGTACAAATGAAACAAATCAGAATTATCATAAAATATTTTCTTTCTTGCAAGATAATCCACCCACACACCGACACCCCTTTTCCTCACAATCTTTGCAAATGTGAACATTTGATGGTTGGTAGTCATCTTTCCACTCCATAGTTTAAAAAATTATCTTAGCTGGGGGTTTAGCTCAGAGGCATCAATGCTTGCCTGGCATGCGTTAGATTGTGAGTTCAATCCTCAGGAATTGAAAAAAAAATTTTTTTTTTACTACATATGCAGTACACTGTTGGTATACAGTATACTGTTAGTACACAGTACACTGTTAGTATACAGTATACTGTGGTACACAGTACACTGTTAGTATACAGTATACTGTGATATGCTGTACACTGTTGGTATACAGTATACTGTGATATGCAGTACACTGTTGGTATACAGTATACTGTGGTACGCAGTATACTGTTGGTAGTGTGACTTCTTAAGCTTTTCATTATCTTTGTTTCAAGTATTTTTCCTTGAGGATGGCTTATTTTTAACTTTGAGAATGACACTTAATGACCACAAAAGTTTTAATTTTTATCTATCTTATTGATCATTGTTTCCTGTTTAGTTTATGATCTGCATCTACATTTAGGATTATTTCTATGGAACAGAAATGCCATTACTTGGCAAAAATGATTCTCCAGGGCCAGGGATTTAGCTCAATGGCATAAGTGCCTGCCTTGCAAGCCCTCAGTCGTGAGATTGATCCCCAGTACCAAAAAAAGAAAGACTGTCCATGATTTTAAAACCTTGATAAAATGTTCAAATTGTTGAAGAGTTAAGTCACCCACGATCAATACAACGATAGTAACTGATTTCTTATATCTTTCCACAGTGGTTAATCTTATGTGCCAACTTGTGTAGGCTAGAGTGTTCAGATATTTGTTCAAATCTGTTTGGATATGCCGTGAAGGTTCTTTTTCCTTTTCCTGAGAGCAACATTTAAATCTGTAATTTTCAGTGACGCAGTATGAGTGAAGTTTACTCTGTGAAAGTTCTTAGGAAAAAGCTGTTGTCTCCCAAGGGAGGGACTTCTGCCAACAAATGGGTTTCAGACTTGAGCTGAAAACATTAGCTCTATCTTGGGTCTCTAGATCGCTGACCCATTTTGCAGATTTTGAAATTTCCACCATCCACATTCACATTGCATCAGTTCCTTAAAATACATCTTTCCATGTACAGACACAACTATTAGTTCTGTTTCTCTGGAGAACCTTTACTAATCCAGTGCTGATGCACAATTTTCAGCGAAAAATAAGATATATACATTGTCTACTGGCATACATAGCTAATATGTGATATTGGGCTCTCTGATTCAAGGTTTTCTATTTAGGATCATATTTTATTTTCAAATATAGTATTCACTACCTTCTGCTATTTTGCTCATCATGTTACTCTTCACCTTGTGTTGGATGACATTTCATTTAGCAGAACTGCTTCTAAAACTATTTCCCTATTCATAAGGCTTTTGAATTCAAAAAGTTTTTATCTATCCATTAGATTTCTTTGTTCCTGAATCATCAAATCATTAGCATATGCAAATAAATTTCCTGTAATATATTTATGTCTTCTAATTTTCCAGTAAGCTAATGGTAAAACAGCAGTAAAATGATGCCTTATAAGAAAAAAAAAACAGATTTCTAATTATTTTATTTAAAGTACCTAAGTGTGACTAAGGCAAACTTTTTTTACATCAATAAAGAAATATAGTTGTTTTCAGGTTTAGAAAGTATTTCAAAAGTATTATAAACAGTTTTGTAACATTTTGTACATGACTTATGTACAAAAAAGTATGCAAAACAAAGTCATCTCCTCTCTCTCTCTCTCTCTCTCTCTCTCTCTCTATATATATATATATATATATATATATATATATATACTGATATACATATGCTGATATATATATGTTGATATATATCCTGATCATTTCCTGTATATACTATGTATATACATATATACTATTTTTCATTTTAATTTGATACCTTTAAAATGCGCTTTAGAAAGTGCAATAAAATTTCCATTAAAAAATGTCATAGACTGAAAATGAGAAACTATTGTTTCCACTTTCACAGTAAGCAAACCAGCTTTATTCGCGTTTTGCACCAATAGCGGGAAACATTCATGCGTAAAATAATCGCTGATAGCAACAGAAATATTTTTAAACTACCCTCTTCTTTTGAAAGAACCCTCATTTTGCTCTAGAGGACATACTTGAAGGTGCTATAAGCAGTGAGATCTGTGTAGGGGACGGGGACATGAGAGGGACTGAGGGTGTCCATGAGACTGGACGATAAAAGTCATCATGACCTGTGCTGGTATTCCCTGCGGGAGAAAGTATAATTAAACTCTTCATCAAATAGTTTCCCAAACATAATGAGTACACATAGCTGTGTGCCTTATCATTTCCAAATCATGATTTGGAACTACTTACTGGAATTAAAAGTAAGCACTTAATTCCTAAGGTTCTGCACGGGACTTGATTGTATTGCAGTATAAATTGCCTTTTGATTTTAATATGATCAGAACCATATTTCCTATGTGGAAAGAATACAGTGATTGAGAAATAAACTACTTTGTATTGTGATCTTCATGAAGCAGTAACTATAACTAGAAGTAAATTAAAGTCTCCTTTGGACATGAACATTTATCTATGACTATTTCTTCTTGTGAAGGAGAGATATTTCTTTGGCTTAAAACTACTTTCTCCTTTTAGGAATGTGATCTTGATGCTGCACTTGGACTTCACTAATCTCTCGGCTTTGGGATAATGTACTTAGCATGTAGCAGTCAGTAAGAATTTCCTCCTAATACTAAGTGTGGTGTGGCTCACTCCTATAATCCCAGCACTCAGGAGGCTGAGGCAGGAGGATCCTTGCAATTTCAAGAGCAGCCTGGCCACAAAGTGAGCCCAAGGCCAGCCTAAACTACATAGTGAGACCCTGTCCCAAAAAACACAAAAAAGAAAAGAAAAGAAAAAGAATTTCCTTCTAACAAGGATGCCTTCTGAAGCATCAATTTGTCTTGCCAGCTAGGTATATGCTGGTATTCCCCACTTTTCCCAAGCAGAACAACCCTTATGATCTTGACAGAGGTCATTAGTAGCAAGAATCTCTCAGAGCTTTAGAATGTTGATTCCCAGGGAGTATGGCTTGCCTGAAGGATAAATCTGGTCATTTCTTGTTTTCTCCCCTCAAAGAAATTTCCCAGGGAGTATGGCTTGCCTGAAGGATAAATCTGGTCATTTCTTGTTTTCTCCCCATATAAGAATCCTGAGGCCAGGGGCAGTTTCTCCCCACCCCCAGGTCTGACAGCTGAGATGTCTTAATGAGCCAGCACCTTCCCTTGCACCTTATACCCATTCCATGAGCACTTCCCACCAGCTGTGTCTTCAAAACACATCCCAACCCCAACCAGCTCTACCTTTTCCCTTACTGCCACCCCTGTTTAATTAACAAATACGGCTCTTCAAAACAAGGTTTGCAGCATCTAGATTGTTCCTCTGTTGCATTATCATGCTGCAGCTATCCAATGCCCAAGAGCAAGCAGAGGTATCGCTCACAGGGAAAATCCATGGAGGCACACGCCTACAATTCCAGCACTCTGGAGGATGATTTTGAGGACCACTTGGGCTACAGTAGTGAGCTTAAATCCAACCTGAACTACAAGGTGAGATTCTGTCCCCCAAATCAAATCAAAACAAAACAAAACATCAGATCATTTATCTCCTCTGCCTGCAAATTTCCAGTGGCATCCCATAACCTTCAAGGGCTTTTGTAAGAGGGCTCAACCTGTATCTCTTACTGTATCTTCCTCAACTTTTCCCTCAGTTCCTTCCCACCCTTAGCCATGCAGCTCCTCCCCCATTCCCCTATCCGATTTGTTTTATTTTGCCTTCTTCATCACACTTTTGGCACTTGGAAGTTATGTTATTGATTAATATATCTATTTGTCATTCCCTCTATATTAGTTTTCAATTGCTGCCTCATAAATTATCTAAATCTTTGTAATTTAAAATAGCAAAAAGCATGTAGCAATTTCCAGTAGTTAATGTGAGTTAAGAATTAATCTGGGAATGGCTTCATGGCAATGGCATGGCTCAGCATGTCGTGCAAAGTTGCTCTAAGAAGTGCGTCATAGCTGCAGTCATCAGACTGCTGTTTCAAGACAGCAGACACACAACATTTCCAGGTTAGTGCTGGCTGGCAGACAGAGTTGCATCCTTATCCTGTGGGTGTTTCCATGATGTTGTTGGAATAGTCTCACAATATTGCAGCAGGATTCCTCAAGAGCAGGTGTTCTGAAAGACAGCCTGACCTAACCCACAATATGTTTTAGGATCAAGTCCTACAGGTAACAAGCTACTCCAGCAGTATCCTCTTGATTGCACTGGTCATCTCTCTTCCATGTGGGAACAGACCAGAAGAAGGCCTGAACATCCAGAGGCAAAAATCATCACAGGCCATCTTTGACATTGACAGCCAACCCTGGAGATCACCTACTCCAACCTGTTAAAAATACCACATGACAAGTGCTGGGAACCACAGATTATAAATTGAGTCTATGGGACGTCTGAGGCTGTCCTAGTCCTACCTTTGAGCCAGATTGGAATGGGAAAACTCCCTATTTTCTTCTGGTTACAGCTGAAGCCCTATAGCTAGTGATATTGCAGTACTCACAGGGCAATATAAGACCTTCTAAGGACGATAAGGCACCTAGGGAACCTACAGTTTCCTTGTTGCCCTCTATCTCATCCTTGCAAGAATGCTTTTTTCTTCTTCCTAGCCCAACGTTAATTCTCTACCGTTAATGTTCCAATAAACACTCATCACCTTTCACCCACTGTCCTTAACACAGATGTAATCAATAAATACCCCTGCGTGTCACTGCATCTGCATGATCTATAAAACTGTAACACCATAATGTTTATTCTGATTCATTCATATACTTGTCATAAACATTCTGTTATTCAACTTGTGCTCAGAATAGCAGGTTCTAGACTCAGAACTTGCAGTTTTTAAATCACACTACATTAGTTCTAACCCTCTATTCCTTTTTTACAGACCAAGCAGTTTAAAGTGGATCATCTGTAATGTTCTTCCAACCCTTAGATCCTGCAGTCTCTATGGGTAAAGCACCAGATGGTATGATGCAACTTGAAGGCACTTTTTAAAAACAGAGTTGTGTGGTTCAGCTAAGGAGCACTATTACTGTCGCCAACAGAGTCACAGCGCAAGCCAACCTGTTGGTGAAACAGCTCCAAAAGGAAGGAGTTCTGAGGGAGGCAATGCAAAGGTCAGCACAGTATTGCTGGGAGTGCTGCTGTTGGAGAGGACTTAGAGGACAATGAGGACAGTGACCTCTCTGAGGTCAATCACTGCTATCACCAGTTTGCACCTGGCTGAAACTGTGCCGATGGCTTTTAAGGTTTCTTCCTTAAAAGCTCAGCGAAGTCAAGAAAAGTTTCTTTTGACAAAGGCCCAAGAGGGCACCCTTGCACTCTTCTAGAAACAAAAGAGAAACAGTCCCAACTCGAGCTCAGTGTTTTCTCTGCATGCAAACTATACACACTTGTTTGGGAATTTTAGGCAGCCTCCTGCAGACCTCAAGCCCTCCAAAGCCTTGGTCAAGAACAATCCCCTGCCCACAAATGGAAAGAAATCTTCAAAGGCCACCGAATCACTAAATGAAAAAACTTGCCAAGGCTTCCAGCTCATAAACTTTCCTGGAGATTTCTTCTTTTGTTTTAAACTTTGTTTATTCAGTAGAAATCAAGGTGCTAATACCTATCCCATTTACACTTTGGTCATGTTTGGTTCTTCAGCATCATCTTGAAAACTAAAATTTGCCAGTTTTACAATACAGTTTATTTGTCACTAAGACAGTTAAACTTTGAGATCTCTCTGATTGCTTTTCTTAATAAAAAACAACTTTGACTTTGACAATCATAAGCCATTTGATCTTTTGAGTACACAATATAATTAGCAGCTTCTATCTATCAATCATCTATCATTTGTCTATGTCTGTTTATATCTATCTACAAAGAGAAAGATAGAGACAGAGACAGGGAGACAGAGGCAGACAGACATATAAGGATACAGAAAGGCATAAAAGTAAATGCCGGAAAGAATTCTGTTTCTTTCTTTGTTTTCTGAGACAGGCTATTGCTACATAGCCCAGACTGGACTTGTACTCATGTACCCCAGGCTGGGCTTGGACTCAAGATCTTTCTTCTTCAGTGAATGCGTGTACCGCTATACTCAGCTCTGAATGCCTAAAGGAATTTTCATGTTTGTATCTTATGAGAATACCATATTTCCCATGCTTTTAAGAACTCAGAAACATCTTTCACTTGTGTTTAGAATAAAATCTGGGCTGTAAAATTCTGGATAATGATGTAACTGATATATTTGAACAAACATCTGTAAGGAAAAAATAAAGTGTCATTGATTTGTTTGTAGAACTGGACCATTTGAAGTAAAGTATGAGGATGTTAGTGGCTTCTTTGTCAGCATTCTTACCAGTTGTAGCTGACTAGAATAGCTCAAAACACTGGAGCACACTAACACAGCTCTGGGCATAAGACTCAAAAGAAAGCATTAGCATTGAAAGCAATACCAAACCGTGCTACCAATTGCTCTGCACTGTGAGTCTTGATTTTTTGATGCTTAATCCCTCAAAGCCACCTTGAACCATGTGCTAAAGCCACCAAGAGTGTTGAATGAAAAAATCCAAAGGGATTAATGAGTCATTTCCGCTAGAGAGAAACACATTTTTTCAGCTGTTCTGGTTTCTGTGAGGAGGATCCTTCCCTAAACACTGCTGCCCTCTTTCTGTCCCTTTCTTCCCTTCCTCCACCACCTCAGAGGAGTGGAATGATCTCTCATGTTGGGGATTTTGAAGTAAACTGGGTGTGTCCTGCTCAGTTGTAGCTTCAGGAGGGGGCAGCCTCTGCTCCTTTGTCTTCATGTCTTACCCACATCACCCCAGCCAGGGAGACATGCCTGGCACCAGCAGTATAAGTTTCTCAGTGGGTCAGTTAGCCATGCTATTGATCATGCTATTGATCTCTAATTGAGCACAAATGTTAACTTTGTCAATATTCTTAGTTTCCATATATCGATTTTTATCTTACTTCTCAAGATCCCAAGAACATCCAGCAAGTCAATAAAAAAGAATGCCCTAGAAAGTTTCTGTCTACCTTTGTGTCTCCCCAACTAGGCCCATACTTACAGCTATAGACCAGATTTGAAGGAATGTATGTTCTAAGTAGTGCAGGTTGAGAGTTAAGAAAATACTCTTGATACTACATTAAATGGAAAGAGTGTTGTGAAAATGTCTGTATTTTAAATACTGCAGTGAGCATCCATGTAAGACACTTTTGCAATTTATAAATCAATTTATGAAACTGATCTTTATAAAAGAATTTTTTAAAATTTTAGTTCTCTACTTAAATATGTCTTATACTTGCAAATATGTGTTCTAAGGAATAACCCTTTGCTTAGCATACAACCATAACAATTTATATATAAAATATGTAGGGTTTTTTTTTACAATAGCATCAAATTATATATTTTCAACTTATATTATTAAATATCCCCTTAGAAGTAAAATGAAAAACTGATTTGTCATAAATGCCAATTTAGAGAAAAAAAGGTATGTATCAACAGCAAAATAGTTATTTCATAGTTAAGAAATGAAAGTTCTACAGTAGATTTATTTATTTTATCTAAACACTTGCCAATCTTTTGTCCTTGTCTGCATTTCTTTCACTTCACTACACCACATTTTGTCCTCTGCTTTGGAATTGTCTTCTCAAGTTAGTATATGAGGATACTATTGTTTAACTTTTATTATATTCCTGAAATTAAATCGATGTCTATAACATGAAACAAGGAGAATCACGGGTATCTTGTTGAAGTACACTGATAATGGCTAGTATATTGAAATGATCATTTTATAAAAGAAAATTTTATATCACTATCTTCTTGAACATTTTAATTAAAAGCTCACATTTTTAGTCTGTAGCTCATCCACAGGCTACTTAGAAATGTTGAGTCTTTGTTAATGTCTAGAATCTTGACTTCCTGTGTATAAGGTGTTATGGCTTGGGTCTAGATGTCCCCCCAAAGTCTCACACACTTGGTAGATGTGACTTTATTGGAGGTAGTTGAATCTGGAGTTTGTGATTGATTTGTGGTTCAGTGCTTGGATTAAGGGTGCTGGGATTAAGGGTGAATGATTGCTGGATCAGTCCACTGATTGGATTGGTACTGCACTAGTCCCAAAAATTTTGTTATGATAAAAGGGGCAGGAAGAGGTTTGATCTCCACCTCTTTTGCACTTGCCTTCTTTTGCTGTCTTCTGCCACCATGAACTGTTGTCCCTCTGCCATCCACTCTGCCTTAGAGCCAGGTGACTATGGACTGAAACCTCTACAGACTGTGAACTAAATAAATCTTTTCTCTTTTAACTTGGGTGTTTCTTCTCAGCAACGAGAAGAAAGTAACTAATATATAAAGAGTGTGTGTCTCAGAAATAGGCGTGAACTGGAGATGCTCTACCCTGTGGTTACTTTTTAGGGCTGCCTCAGAGCCTTTTCTGTTTCTCCCACAGCCACCGGGGCATCTGAATTTCTCCAGCTTTAGTGGGAAATTGTGAGACAACTCTCAAAACACTCTTGCCTTTGGAGCCCCAGTCATTCCTCAAAAGCCACAATGGTTATCTTTTCCTTAATTTTCAGACTATAATCAGGAAGAAAGATCGACTGCTTTGTTTGACATACTTCCTCTGAAGCTACTTAAGGATTTTCAAATTATGACACAGATCAAGAAGAAAACTTTAAAAGTGATTTATCTCAAGGGGAAATGAACAAGATGTGACCTGGTATGGGACAGAATGAAAGAGGGGAAATGAACAGAAGGAGCTTGCCCTCTGGATTAAGCAGCAAAAGTAGCAATGAGGTGATGAAGACCTTTCATCAGGGAATTAAATGCTTTTTAATTTACTTGTACTATAAGGAAAAATATGAGGTCATTTCAAAGCAGTTATCCACTTGGCTCTCTCCACCAAGATTTCCATTCTTCTCATGCATGATTATTATTTATCATTAAGAAAATATTAGAACATTAAAGTAATTACTGAATATGGGAAACTCATCTACTCCCCTCAGGAGCTCCTGGTCCCTAAAATATCTCTCTTGAATATTTAAATTCCCAATTTCCAACATTCTCCTTGGTGGCTGCTGTTGCAAAGAGAAGCTTTCTGTCAATCATATCAGTACCAGAGCTCTCAACACCATGCAGAAGAAAAAGAAAAAACCCACCTCTTTCTTCCCTCCCTCCCTTTCTCTTCTCCACTTTGATATTCTCAGTTATGAGCGTCCCACAACGTACCACACCGTGTTCTGAAATGTTTAAAGCCCGACAGGCACACAGCCCACTTCCTTCCCACAGCAGGCATGCGCAGGCAGATATGAGTCAGTCAAACATCTCAGATACTAGAGAGAAAACTGTCTCTTCCAGCCTGATTCTGGTTTTCATACCTATGTGTTTAGGAGATCAATTTGCACAGAAATTTGGTCTAGATGGAGAAAGGTATACAGGAGTGTTTTATTTTGTTCTGGTTTTTTTTTCTCCTAAAATTATATTTAATTATAATCTGTAAAATTTCCTTTTCCAATCCCCTAATGTCAGCTCTGGTATTCCTGTAGCTGTCTGGTCCCTTTCAGATATTATGATTCCACTCATTTTAAATTCTACTCTCATATTTTCTCTTCACACAGCTGAGGCTTAATCTCTTGGCTTGTGGTTCTTAGGAGACATGCTTTGCTCTTCAACTCCTCCCACCCCTTTTTCAATGAGCTGTTATATGGGAAGAAGAAATAGAAAAAAATGACAAGGGTCTGACATAACAGGCTGCCTGCAGATGGGAAAAGGTAAGCCCAGAATCTACAGCTGGAGATTCTCTCTCGACATGAGGCCTCTGCACGGCTGTTATCCCAGGAGCACTCAGCAGCTTCCTATGACCTCTCCCTGACTGCAGAATCCTTCAGCAGGGATCAATCACACCTCTCTTAGTTGTATCAGGGATCTATGTCTCCAGAACTCTCCATGAGTGGGCATTATCTTGCCTGCCAGGAGATACTTGAACAGCTTCTGCTCTGCCTCTTCCTCTAATTTTTGTCTACCTTCCTGTAGAGTTGTGAGAACTACTGTGGTCCCTGTGTTCCTAAAATAGATTGGGAGCTTGTTCCTATGTCCTTCACATGTGTCCTTTACCAGGGTTACTGCACACGCCACTGATTCAGCTGCTCTAGTAAGGCTTCTGCCTTATGAAAACAACAGATGAGAAGCAAATACCAGCCTTCATGCTCATAATTGACCCTAACTCCAGGGTACTCACATCAAAGTTTCTCTCACCTTCTGTTATAGGGGACATGACAGGATAGTCTTACCAGTTTTGTAGCTCAAAAATCATTTGTTCAAGGAATGAGATACTTGCTGCTCCCTTCTTGCAACTCACTATTTCTTCTTCAAAGAGTTTTCCCTTCCCTCTACTTAAAAGGAAAGCTAGTTGTCTATGAAAATGAATGTTTCCACTCTGAAAGTGTGCTTGTGTCTCTGGAGGACTATGACTCAGTCAGGAGCTACATTTAACTTGCTCTTATCAATGGAGTATAAATAGAGGATCCTGAGGAGAGGTCAAGGTGCAGCATGCAAGAAGATGTGGTTCCTAAATGACACTGCATACTCTGACCAATAGCACACACATGGAGTTCATATGAGCCAGAAATAAACCACCATTATGCTAAGTGTATTCTGTTAAGTCATTACAGAGCCTGGAAGTGCCCTAACTACTATAGTGAATATGTTTGTGAGGAAAAACAAGGAATTTTGAGGTGATCGCTAGAGTTTACATTGCCAAGTCTATAGCTAACAAATGAGCTCCAGAGATGCCTAGGTGCGAGATACTAGATACTTGAAAATAATATATACAAATTGGTCTTTGCTTCCTCAACTTCGAGCCTTAACCATTACAGTAACATCATCAAAATCAGCATTTCCTCGCAGTTATGGTTTGCATGCCATAATGTTACTAGGTTTATTAATCTTCACAACCACTACATTTTACAGATGAAGAAACTAAATCGTAAAAAGTCATGAAATCTGCTAAAGGTTATGTATCAGGAAATGGTATTTAAAACAAAGCAGTCTTGCTGAAGACCAAGTTTATACCAACTAGAGCATATAACTGTCAACTTCAGAGTACTTTTACAGGTCCTGGGACTTTAGAAAAAAGTCCTATGCCACATCTTTTTTTAAAGCACATTTGTATGTGGTTCTAGAGCTCATCTTTCCCTAGACTGTAGTAAACACGCACACTTATGATGCAGTAGACATTGGTTTCCTGCCATTTAGTTTAGAGGTCATATGCTTCCAAATGACAGTTATGCTTTCTGACCATTAGGCGTTCCTTTCTCCTGTTCAGTTGCATCTGTTCTGACCATGGGTTGAATCTGTGCCACAGATACAGCACTGGCCCACTTTTGCACCAATTATTCCTCCTCTGGATGAGAAAATGAGTTTCCTCCTAAGGTTATTAATATTTTTCCTAATTCAAAAAGGACATTTTTACTTTATATTACACACACACGCACACACACACACACACAGAGTCTATTTATTTGATTTCTTTTCCATTTTCAACTTCCCTCCAAGCTTGGCACAACTCCTTGGAAATAGTACAAAAGGCCACAGAAGAAGTTGGATTTGAAGAAAATCCAAGTGGTATTTATTTGCTAAATACTTTACTCAGAATTGACCCCACTCTTGTCCTTTGTCCTCACCCAAATTTGCCTCTGTGACTCTACCAAGCTTATGTGTCATAGCACTTTGGGAGATTTCTCCATTTCTTTCATGGGCAGTCCTGTGCCCTCGACACTCTCTGAACCCCATGCTTACTGAGTTTCTGTGACTGGGACAAGCAGACCTTGAACTCGAATGTGTCTACTGCCTCTGTGGGAAAGCTATTCATGTTTTCATGAAAAAAACAATAGCTCTCATCAGCTCTCCACCTTGAATTTGTTCATCTAGAAATGAAGGTATTTTCATCAATATGAATTCAAACCACCTATCTAGCTAGAGACCTTAGTCTGCAACCATGACTGTGATTTTAATTTTAACTTTAAAGTATAGAACACTCTGTGTTTGGCTCTTTCTTTTACTATTATTTCATACTATTCTTTCATTTATCAAAATTGTCCTTCTAGTTATTTTAATAGTTTCATGTTATTACATCACACAGTTTGAAAAATAATGTACTTAACTACTATTTTATTGATGATTATTTAGGGTTTATGGGATCCAACTTAAGCTTATTTTTACTGAGGAAAAACTATCATAACATCTTCAAAAAGACAAAGTATTGAAATAAAATGAATCCTGGTTCTCTAGTGGAAAAATGTTATCTTCATGAAGTAGTAGTTTTTTATGGTCTCTAAGAGTACAAACTAATAGTGTCCAAGCACTTGCTGAGTCTATAAAACTATGTGCTGAAAGTTAAATTTGTTAATAATAAACTTATGAGAAAGATCTTTCCAAGTCTGTCCTCTTGGGAATTTTGGACCCTTGGAAATGCCAATAACTGTGGAAGTTGCTTAAGAATATTCCTAGAATTTTCAGTGTGTTACAGAGTTTGATTATTCATCGTAACATGGGCACAGATGTAACGATGGGTTTTACCCCCACCGGTAAAACCATCTACCGAACCCCACTGAGGTTTTCACTGGAACATCAGTGGAACCAGGATAAACACAATTGGAGACTCAGCCATGAGTCAGGCTTTGCTGAGTGCAAAGGAGCTTGGTACCTGGTTGAGCCTGTGCTTCCTTACAGAGGCCAGAGGTGAGCAGGAAGGAACAGGAAGCAGATTCTTCTATAAACCAAATTTTGGGAACCCAAATATTGTAGCTAGAAAAGCAATACTAAGGGTGAAGTCTCAGATGAAAGTCAAGGGTGAAAATGGAAGAAAGTGTAATGAGGTCAGAATTCCAAAATGTGGGGATTTAGGACAGAATATTCAGCAAAGGTACAGGAAATAGTGTTAAAGTGGGTGCTGCAACACAGAAGGCCCATGTCTTGGCTATTACCAAACATTACAGAGCAATGATAATATATTCATGTAATAATCACCCAAAGGTAACAGAAGACCTAAAGCTGCTTTTGAATGATCAAAAGTAAATATTTCATCACACCAAAAATGCTATCCTGAGTAAGCTATATCTGAAAGTTAGAAAGTTAAAATGTGGAATAAGATGAAACTTACAAGCTAAGAAAGTGAATTAACTCTCTTTAATATATTCATTATAGGCTAATTTGTTATAGGCTAATAAATATATTTAATATATTTATTATAGGCTAATTCTTTAGAAGTGTAGACATGTGTAGTACATTCAGAAGCTACATGCTCATTCCCCAGATTATTCAATAAACTCTACAAAAAGTCTCTAAAGATAAGTAACTAAAGGGTCACAAAGGTCATGTTTTCCCAGGATGAAACTCTTCTATGATGCCTAAAAGTCTTGTATTTACTGTTATCTTAATATAAAACCAACCTCACTGACCACAAGTTGCCCTTCAAATCTCTGTAGTTGGCTCCATAAAGGTTTCCATTTTCACCAGCTCTGCTTTGCTATAACAAAATACCCAAAGAAAACAACATAAAAGAGCAAAGATTTATTTTGGCTCATGGTTTCTGAGGTTTCAGGTCATGGTTGATTGGCTCTGTCATTCCTTAGCCTGTGGTGAGCCCAAGCATTAGGGTGGAGTGTACGAAGCTGCTCACTTCACTGCAGCCAGAAAACAGAAGGAGAGAAAGAGAGCCAGAAAAGAAGGGGCCAGGCTTATGATTTAGTCCCCGAGGGCATGCCCTTGTGACACTCTGCTCAACTAGCTCCCACTTCCTGTGTTTCTCTCCTCTCCCGGCAATATCATCAAATCATGAATCCATCAAGGGCTACTCTGCTACTTAGGTTAGAGCCCATGATCCAATTGTCTTCCCAAGGCCACACCTCTAAGCACATGAGCATGGTGGCCAGCACAGGGAATTTGGGATGCAAAATATAACATCAAGCTTGGAGCTCACATGAATCTGATGTCTAGGAGGACATCTGCCTCCACCCTGGAGCCCTTGCACCTGGAGAACCAGGCTACCAGGTTACTGCATCAGGTGAGAGAGACAGAAGAGTTAGGTAGCTTGAGGCAGGGAGCAGCCTGGGCCTAATGCTATTCTTGACTCTTTTTTTCACAGTCATGAAAATACTCGTCTTAGACCAACTGCACTGCAAGGGAGCAGGGTGTTGTCAGTCATTAGAGTCAATAGTTTTGAGCACTTTCTCCTGGTAGAGGTTATCTAAAAGTTTTTATAGACAGAAACATCCTAAATGCCATGTGTGTTTTCATTAGAACCAAGCCATCTACAAGATCTGTGGCTTGGCTTCTGTTCCTCAACATTCTCCTTTCTTGATAGATCATTTGGGAACTAAGTAGCACATTCTTCTAGCTTAATGTCTTAGAAATATGATACTCCTCATAAAATATCAAATACAATTTATTTAAAATAATGCCCTTGGACATGAAAAGTACTTTCAGAGTACAGTAGAGCATGGATTTAGATCTGTAAAGTATATAAGTGAACAGCTAGGTGCGGTCTCCCATTCATCGTCAAGTCTTAATATAACCACACCGAGTGGCAGCGAGGTGTGACAAACTGCAGCGTGTATGTGTGCATGCATGCACACTGAGGGAGTCAGCACAACATCACAGAAAAGAGCAAGGCAGAGCTGCCCTGGGGTTGTGGGACAAGCCACTCCAAGTCGGACCTGGAAAAACAGCCATTTTAGGCTTTATTGGAAAACATTATCTTTTTAAAACTGTGGTTAAGGACCTTCAAGAAAGGTGCAGCTATGAAGTGAATGTGGAGAGCGTTTCTACCTAAAACATTCTGCTTGAAATGAGGTGAAAATGAGCTAAGCAAACAATGTAGCTTACATAAATCAATGAAGCAAAGAAATGCAGGCAACAGGATTTTGCAACAAGACTAGCAAAATGAGGATTTTTAACCAGAGAGAACATTAGAACTCATGCAGCCTCCCACAAAAGGTGCAGGAGAATGAAGCTTCCGCTCTGAAATGTCCTCAACTTACTTCTCTTGAGTCTGATTACACTAATTTTTAACAAGCGTGCAGAATTTTTATATTTAAAGGAATGTTGTTTAATTTGTAGTAGTCAAGTCTCAAGACTGGGTTAATATTATTGATATAAACATTCTCCAAATATTGTTGCAAATTGCTCTTTTGAAATTACCTTCAATGTCAGTGTCACATTCTTTGGAATGGTGACACATCGAAGTCCTAAAAGGACAAATGTAATTTGAAGTCACCAAATGTTTTTTGAAGTTAAGTTTGCTGTCGAAGGCAATTTAGCAAGCTGGTTAATATTATATTCAATTTTAAGATATAATATATAATCAGATATAATTTTAATAATAATATGATTTTACTTAAGCTTCTCAAATTAGGAAATATGTACTAGACTATTCTGAGCAAAGACAGCTAGAATTAATTCAATTGGTAGGTATCATTTAATAAATATCTCTATAAAGTCTACTATGTTCACTTAAAATTCTTTTCCTTTTTAAAATTATACTTTACATTTTTATGTACAAGTCTTTTATTTGAGCATTCTAACCAAATAATGTCAGATGATATACTTAGGGAAACTCTCACTGTTTTAAAACAATATGTTATTTTGTATTTTGATCATTTCATAAATAGTTGTATAGCCAAGTTAAATGTCACCGTATAACCTCTGAGCCATTTAGCATTGAAGCTTTTTGGAAGAATTCATCCATTTGCAAAACAATTGTACAAAGCATGAGATGAGAGGAGGGAACGACCAATTTGGTACTCCTAGTCAGCACCCACTTCTTTTCCCAGAGTGGGATCTGAGGAACCCAGGAGTGTCTTAGAGCCCTACCCTTCCTGGACACTGGATACAAATCTCATTAATAGATATTTAATATTTTGTATTGTGACAACACCATAATTTACTCAACTATTCCCTTTATTGTGGACATTTAATGGCTGGCAGGTTTATGCTACTTTGGAAAGTGTGGAATAGATGGCTTCTCGTTCCAGCACTCTAAGAGGCTGAGGCAAGAGGATCACAAGTTTGAGCCCAGCCTTGGCAACTTAACAACTGAGCAAGATTCTGTGTCAAAATATAAAATAAAATTAAAAGTAAAATAAGGACTGGAGATGTAGCTCAATGCTAAGGCCCTTAGGCTCAATCCTTAGTATCAGAAAAACAAAACAAAACAGAAAGTCTGGAATAAATCATGTAATATGCATATATTTATGCACTGGTACCTTAATTGCTATTTAACTGTTACTGGAGATATTTTCAAATATCTGTAAATAATTGCCATTGGAAATAGTTATTGCTACTGAATTTCCATTTAGCACTTAAACTGCTAAATAAAAATATATGGTGTTTTAAATCAAGTGCCCACTGCCAAATTGACCCTTAATGGATGGGAACAATTTACTCTGTCTAGCACCCGTATAGAAATCATTTCACAACAGTCAGGTGAATGGTGGTGTCTTTGTTTTTCTGACTTTGTGCTAAACTGATGAGTGTAAAATTCCATCTCGTTTTTGTATTCTTTGCATTTCTCTGATTCACTAGTGGAGAAGAAAGATTTGTTGGTCGTTGTCATTTCTTTTCTTTATATATAGCTTGCTTTATTTTTAGTACTCAGTGATATACTTGGAATATAACATTATCAGGCCCCTTCTATGTTTTTTTTTTTATTTTATACTAGGAACTGACCCTAGAGCCTTATGCATGCTAGACATCTGTCCTACCACTGAGCTACAACCACAACACCCTTGATAAGTCTTCAGATGTTATTCTGATTATATATATTTCACAATCCATTATTTTGTATAAAGTATCTAAGAACACAAATATTCATTTTAATGCAGTTAAATATAACCATGTTTTCTTTCTTTTGCCTACTTATTTTAATGTCTCTCCTTTTAATCAGAATTACACTAATGTTCTTGTATGTATTCTATTTTTATATTTAATTTTTACATTTTTTCATATTAAGATTTGATTCAAGGATGAATTCAAGGGGGAACTCCAATGAACCAGTCTTGTAATTTTCAGTTATTTCTCCCAATTTTTATATCATTTCTTCCTCAATGATCATTCCCTTCTCATCAGAATATCTCTCATTTCCATTAAGATATTTGGAAGTAGTAAGTCATTTTTCTTTTCAAACAATGAATACAAAATACATATAGGTTTCACCCCAATTAGTTAAAATACATTTGTTTCTCCTGCCACTCACTGTGTTAAGCATCCGGGACATACTGGCTAAAATACAGACAGATGACATGGAAAGTGACACTTCCCACAGGGTACTTGCAAACTGAGTAGACAAGATGTCTTCAGACCAAAGCTCTAAACAATGAATAGAAGTAAGCTTAATAGTACTTTATATTATTTTTCATACACTAAGCATTTAAAATTTGGTTGTGGGAAAGGAAATGACTCCCTCTCCCCAAAATGTCATATGGACAGTTGTCTTTTTTGTCTTCTTGTGGGGAAAAAAAAAAAGCAAAAACTAATTTTGGCTTCCTTCTGACCCCTGGGTTTGATTGTGATTTAGAGGAAGGAAGTGCTTAAGGGAGAAATCAGTTTCTTAAAGTTTTTACAACCAAATGACTTAGGGGACTGGATTTTTCTTTTGCTAAAATAACAACTGCAAACGGATATTTATAAAAAGAGTTAGGTCAAACTTAAGAGCTTAAGAGTTTATTTTTAGATTTCTGCTTGGCCAAGGGGGAAATATGGCAAATGAACCTTATGTTCTTAAATGGGCATGCAACTGAGCTCAAAATATTTGCGAAATCTGACAGAGAGCACTTAGGAATACCGGCTTTGTAGGCATCATTAGAAAACCCCCAACAAGGATAGTACCCCTATTGCTTTTTTGCTTCCTTTTTTAAAAACTTGCTTTCAGTTTCAATACTCATGATCCCTACATTTTTGAAGATATTAAAACAAAAAGAGTAAAGATTACTTATAGGAGATACAAACAGAATGTCTACCCACTTTAGCAGAGCAGTAACAGAGCTGCACTCTCCATCCAGTGTCAAAGCTACAAACCACACGTGACTACTTAGCACTTGAACCACAGTTACTGTGAACTAAAATGGACGCAAAAGTTTTAAACACACACAGAATTTCAAATTTAAGTGTAAAAAAGAACATAAAATATCTCATTAAAATCATGCATAGATTTCATATTGTAATAATATCATTTGTACTATAATTGGCTGAGTAAAATATAGTGTTAGCGGGATATGATCCCAGCACTCTAGGAGGCTGAAGAAGGGTTGCAAATTTGAGCCTTGCCTGGGCAATTTACTGACTTAGCAAGACCCTGCCTCGGAAAAAAGAAAGGAAGGAAGGAAGGAAGGAAGGAAGGAAGGAAAGAAAGAAAGAAAGAAAGAAAGAAAGAAAGAAAGAAAGAAAGAAAGAAAGAAAGAAAGAAAGAAAGGAGGAAAGAGCGAGCCTGGAAACAAAGCTCAGTGGAAGACCCTGGGTTTTATTACCCAGTACTACAGTCAATCAATCAATAAATGCACCTAAATGCACTTGCTTCTTTTTCCTTTTTCAAATGTGACCTGAGGTTATTTTGAGGTGCAAATTTTTGTCTTTCAGGTTTCAGCACTGTAGGAGAGCACTGTAATTAAGAGCCAGGCTCCCAAGCAAATGTACCTGGATTCAAAGCTGGGCCGTTGATGTCCCAGCCAGTCACCTTGCACAATCTGTACTTCAAATTTCTTATACACAAACTGTGAAGGATAAAATCTTCCTGTCTTACAGTACCATGTGAGCATTAAGCGTGCAAAGCCTGGCACAAAGCAAGCACTCACAGAGTTGGTTCTGTTACTCTTATTGCAGAATCTTGAAGGGTCATTTTTCTGTGTAAGAGAAATGCAAGAGGAACAGGGGAAAAAAGTAAAGTCAAGAATTTGCCAAAGTGGTACTTGCTCTAAACTTCTATCCCCACCTACTCTTCTTCTAAAATGGAATATTTTCAAGATTTGTAGATTTCTGATTAGATATTTTTTACCTACAGCTGAGCTCGCTTCTCTGATGTAATGGGGGGGGAATTACAGATGTTTCCTTTCAATTTGTTTGTCTTACAGAGAATAAATGGTCATGGTATTGGATGTGATTAATGTTATTAATTATAGTAGCAGCAAGTAGCTGATTCTCCTAGCATTATAGAAGCTACCTTGAAAATAATAATAGCTCCTTTTACTGAGTTTTTGTTACCTTTAAGCATTATTCCTGAGTACTTTACATGCTTCATTCACTTTGAGTTCATGGAATAATTCACTGAGATAGATAACATTACTTTCTACATTTTGCAGTCAAATAGTATTTCAAGGGAGTTAAATAACTACCCGAAGCTACCAAGTAAGTTCTAAGGTTGAACCCATGGATATGTGATTAAGGAGCTTACTATTTCTCAGACAACTATCAATATGTGTGCATAACATAGATCATAGCCCCTGGGAGAAAAGAAAATATTCTCATTCTATAACAAAAGAAATTCTATAAGGGAAAGAGAACTTATTATTAAGAACATAACATTGCTACAACATAACTTTAGAACTTCTAAACTATTGTCACAATTTTTTATGCTTCACTCCTTGTGATGTTTGGGGGTAAATGAAAATCCATACTTCACTTACCTTAAATTTCAAGTAGTTAGTACAACTGTGGGCCCATGGTTTCTGCTTGCTTAATGATTGCTGAAGGAATGTGTGAGAATGCCTACTGATAGATCCTCCAACCAGGATTTGTCTTCAGAACCAAACTTTTTGAGTGATTAATCACCCAATTCTTTCAAGTATGCACACAGTAATGCCATTCTAGACCCATCAGATGAAAGTTGACTCATGATATACAATGGATATCTTAGGACAATGTGCTTTAACTCCCTCTTGGAACCTCACAGAGAACCATACTTAGTGTAATTCATGATTCTGAGAGATATTTTGACTAATCAAAGTTGGCAAACTGTGACCTGAGCCAAATCCAGTTCAAAGCCTGTCTTTATCAGGCTTCTGAGCACAGAAAACATTGACATTTTTAGCATTCGTTTTTCTAAAAATACAAAGAGGACTAAGGCACAGAAACTTGTATAGTATTTACTGACTGTATGCAGAAGTTTGATCTCTGCTTTAGTTTATAGTTACATGCCTTGGTGAAATAAGGATCTACCTACCTGATAGTATTTGAGGAAGCCTCCAGGATTCACAGTCCCTCATAAACAACAGAAAATTATTAAGCACAGGTCTGGAGGCTGGAAGCCCAAAAGCAAGTTTAGGGCATATTTGGTGCATGATGAAGATCCACCTTCTGGCACCGAGATGGTAACCTCTTTCTGCGGCCTCCTATGGTGGAAAGGCAAATAAGACCTCTCATTAGAGAAGTAAGCACATTCACGGGGCTCTTCTTCATTAACCTAATAACTTTCCAAAAGCCCTACCTTTTAATACTGTCGTGGGAGTGAGATTTCAACATTAGCAATTTGGGGGACACCAGCATTCAGAATACATCTATCATTAATAAATTGGTCTAGAGGGGTTGGGCTGGGAATTTAGCTCAGTGGCTTAAGCACCTGCCCGGCAAGCGTGAGGTCATGAGTTCAATCCCCGGTACCAAAAAGAAAAAATTGGTCTACAGGGGTTAACACATCAAACCCTGAAAAGCTCAGTCAGTACTTTTTCTGAAGGCAACCTAGTGCAACACAGCTTAATTTTAAGTGGAGGAAATGACAAGATTAGAGTTGCATTTTAGGTAAATCACTTGGACTCAGAGGCAAGGACTGAATAAGAAAGGAAAGATTTTAAGCAAAGTAATTTATTCCCAGGGAAGATTTTGAGAGAAGGCTGTATCTAATCAAAACAGTCTAATTTTATGCACATTTTCCCACCTTGTGACTTATACCTGGTTCCATTTTTAACCCATGGTTAGTGACTCTCATTCCAGACACATCTATTTTAGATTGGAAACTACTTTAATTGGTATCCTGGATTAGATGTCCTTTTCAGAATGAGGTTTTGTAATTAACTTCATTTATTCACTTTCTAAAGGCACAGTGCATAGTGATTTGATGGCCACTGTATTATTTTGTCATTTATAGTTGAATTTATCTTCTATTTCAGAAATAACTAAAAATAGAAATAACTGAAATAATGAGCCATAGATGAACTTATTACTGTTTGCTAGTGACATCTGCCAGTCTGCTTGGCAGTGCATAACAATAAATATATTTTGTGCTTTATGGAAATAACAAATTTAAATATGACTTCACTTTGAAATGCATTTTGGAAGAGAATGAGATACATGTCACACATATCTATCATTACATTTATCATTAGTACAATAAAGTACAATAAAGCATAAGAGAGTGCCACCTGACTCTTTATAAAGCTTATTGGGCTCCTTTAGTAGTAAGAAAGAAAAATATGGAAATTACCAAATGATACACGGCAAGCAGGTGACACAGAACTGAATATGAAACTCTATGGCCTTGTGCAATGGGACGGTTGTGTTTGTGTGTGCAGGGAAAACACTGGCCCAGGAACCAGAAAACAAAACTATTGCCATGGCCCCCTGAGTTAGACCACAGATAATCCTAAATGTTTTTCCTCTAATCTCTTTTCTTAATTTCCTGAATCAATTTTCAGTTATTGAGAGTTGAGGCTATGTGATAGTCACTAGTGCTGTTCATCAAAAATTTCAGGTTCTCTTCTCAAACAGTTGAAATTTTTAAAAAAATTTTAGTTCCCTTTAAATGTGCATGAGAGAGAGAGAGAGAGAGAGAGAGAGAGAGAGAGAGAGAGAGAACCTAAGTAGAACAAAAGACAGAGGCAGAAAGAGGAATTCACCCTCTTTCCTGTCTCATTATGTAAGCCGAGACATAGCACCTTACATTTTGCCCTGAGACTGCATTTGTATCCTCAACTCCCTTGGCTCTCAGGTTGATGGACTCAGACCAAATTAAAACACCAACTCTTCTGGGCCTACAGGTTGCAGAAGATAGATAACAGGGCTTCTCAGCCTCCATAATCCCATAAACCAATTCCTTGTGACATAGATAGATAGATAGATAGATAGATAGATAGATAGATAATAGATAGAGTGGATGGATGGATGCAATGGATGGATGGATGGATGGATAGATAGATAGATAGATAGATAGATAGATAGATAGATAGATAGATAGATAGATAGATAATAGATAGAGTGGATGGATGGATGCAATGGATGGATGGATGGATGGATGGATAGATAGATAGATAGATAGATATCCTATTTGTTCTGTTTCTCAAAGAAATTTAAGATACCAGTATTCACAGAAAGAAAAGACCATATAAGGACATACCAAGACAGCCATCTGCAAGCCATGGAGAAAGGGTGCTAGAGAAACTAACTCTTTCAACACTTTAATTTTGGCCTTCCAGCCCCCAGAACTGTGAGGAAATGAATTGTTGTTGTTCATATTGTTGGTCAGAAGTGTGTTGGTAAGGCAGCCCCAACAATCTAACACAAAGGAAATAGTCATCACATTGCTGAATGAAATAAGGTATTTCATCAGAAACCAGTAAGTATTTTCAATTGCACTAGATATCACAGAGCTGGAGTTTTCACAATTAAGTCAAGAGAAAGAGAAACGTATAAGAAATATGTCAAGAGTAGGACTTCAGCCAACAATTGACATGTTTTACTGTTTTAATAAATAGGTGAGAAGCTGTACTGGTCAGCAGGGTGGAAAGCAGGTGTTACACAAAAACGACTTCATTGAAGAAATTTTAATAAAGAGACAATTTGCAAAAGGCATAAGGTACCGATTAAGGACAGTGAGGTACCCAGGAATGATCAACCACAGGACAACTTTCCCAGCCAGGTCAAAAGGACAAAGAGATGGCACTGGATGGCAGAGCGTTCAAGAGGTCTGGAGCCATGAAAGAAAGGCAGACAGGCAAGAGCTGGGAGCACAGAGCAAGACAACCATCCCCAGGGCTGTGGCAAAGCTAGGGGTGGGGTGGTTCAGATGGGGACAAATCCTCAACCCCTCTTCCTGCAGGCTTCCTACCATTTCCTAGCTCTGCCTCCCGTGTACCAAGCCAGAGAAAGTCCAGCAGGTAAGAAAAACAGGATCATAAGGTCCAGAGCGGTCAGCTCTTAGGAATGGTAAAATAAGGTAGAGAATATATTTGATGGACAAAGAGAGAATAAACAATATAAAAAATTACTAAATATCTAAGAAAGATATACCAGCAAAGAAAGAATAAACTCTGGCTGAAGAAGTGCTGGTTTAACAACCAAATGCCCATCAACTGCAGAATGGATGAAAAAGATGTGGTATTTTTACACAATGGAATATTACTCAGCTATAACAAAGGATGATCTTGAGGCCTTCATAAGTAAATGGAGCCAACTTGAGACTATCCTCATTAGTGAAATAAATAAGAATCATATTTATAAATATCACATTGTGTCTCTGGTGTAAAAAGTAATAAGAACTATAAGAGCAATAAAGCCCAAAATGTGTAATTGCTATTGTAAAAAAGAGAGGAAAAGAAAGTGCTCTAAGGGATATAACTGCATGTATGTTTGAGTGTGTAAAATAGATGACCATATTGCTGAATCTTTGTTGGATCTTTGAGCAGAACTTTTTGCAGTCTCACTGTTTGAATGTCTACTATGTATCCTTTAACTTTGTAACTTGAACAACTGCATCCAAGATGACGATATGTAATTTATCAACTAGTGATTTCTGGTTTTTTTCTCTTTTATTTTTTTTCTTTTAGAATTCTGTATTGTTGCTACCCTTTTTTCTATTTTGCTTTTTTTTCTCTTTAAATAAAATTTTAAAAATATGCAATTGCTATTGTAAAAAAGAGAAGAAATAGGAAGTGCTATAAAAGATATAACTGCATGTATATTTAAGTGTATAGGATTGATAATCATATTTCTAAGTTCTTGTTGGATTGTTGAACAGATCTGTTTGCAGTCTCACTGCTTGAATGTCCACTTTGTATGCTTTAATTTTGTAACTTGAACAACTATTTCTAAAAGGACAATATGTAATTTATCAACTAATGATTTCTTACTGTTTGTCTTTTTTTTTTGAAATTTTGTAATATTTCTACCCTTTTTCTGGTTTTTTTTTCTCTTTAAATAAAAAAAAAAGTGCCAGTTTAAGACATCAAATAACACTAGGCCCTCAATCTTTTGTAGGCCACATGTTGCAAAACAGCTTATCACTCTTGGAGAATTTCAGCCTAATTGAGCAATATTTTCCATCACCTAGTGACCTTCCCTTCCACCCAACAGGTGCCAACAGTTTCTGTGAGCCAGAGGTGACCTGTGTCCCCTTGTCCTTGCTTCCCCATTGTGTATCAGACTCACAGGGTGCTTGTCTTTATATCTTGTAGTCCCCTGGAGCACAAGAAGCCACATTGCTCCTCCATGGTGTTATGATTGTATGGTAACTCAGCATTTTCTACATCAGGGAGGCAATGAGTACACAGACTGTGGGAAGAAGAGAGCTGAATAATTTGCTACTCACTCAGATGGTGGGGAAAGACATTAGGCTACTCTGGTTCTTCTTACAGTTCCCCACTCAAATGAGTTCGATGGCAGTGTGTCTTATTTTGACCAATAAAATACAAGCAGAGGTGATACATGTTACTTCGGGTAGGACTTTTAAGAACTGGTATGAACTTACTGCACTCTCCTTTTCCCTCCTTTTTGGCACATCTGCCTGAGAGGTCAAGATGGTAACTCTTCCATCTGATTGGGTCACTCAGAACTTACAATAGCAGATGTGATGAATGCACGTCAGGAGCAAGAAATATATTTCCATTGTTCTAAGTCGCTGAGAGATTTGCAGGTTGTTTTTACCCCAATCTTGACTGATATGTGTAGACAGTGAATGAACAGCTGTAGTTTAGACCATGTGGTAGTGCTAAGGTGGAAACAATAACTTCAGAATTCTTATTATCGATATCCTCATTGTCATTCTTGAGGGCCAGCTGTGTTAACTGTAAAACAGATGTAGTTTGGGTTTTCTCCATCCTGCAGCCTTCCTGTGCCTAATGAAAGATGTTCCTGTCCAGTGCTTCCTCAGGACCTCAGCTGAGTCGCTGGTATAATGCGGATGGAACTGAATCATAATGGCTAATAATGTGTGATTGTTTCTCTTTTCACCCGCATGCAGGGAGCTTCTCCTCTGTCAGCATAGTCCTCCCCGTCGAGCATATTTCAGGGGACAGGACAAACTGGGCCTCTTTTTTCATGGAACCCACATGCTAGCCAGAGGGACAAGCAAGGATATGAGCAGCTCAGCCACTTTAGGAAGGCAGCTGGGAGCATTTTCTCTGAAGAAATAATATTGAAAGTAAAACCAGCATCACAAGGAACCGGCCATGTGAGGACAAGGAAAAGCAAAATCTAGGGAGGTAGAATCATTTGTGCAGAGCACTCTACTGCATGAATAAGCTTCATACAGTTTAAAGAAAAGCGGCAGATTCCGAATTTCTGAAGGGGAATCCGACGCACAGTAGTGGTTAACTGAATGAGGGAATGAAGAGATCAAAACCCATTCGGGTTTTGTTTTCAGTAACTGAGTGGAGACAGGTGCCATGTAACTAAGCTGGGAAAGATGTTGGCTGGGGAGCTTTGATAATAATCTCATTTACTCATGGCCTCCTGTGTCTGTAACTCAGCATCATGAGTGTTCAGGGAATGCAGAACTAGCAGAGGAAATGCTTTTGAGATACTAAGAGGAGAGTATCCACTTAAAACAAAACAAACAAAACAGAATGAAAGAAAGAAAGAAAGAAGAAAAACAGGTTATCTCTGTTTTGCAATGGAAGGAAGGAGGACCTCCTCATGGCATGTATTGATCTAACTTTGAAGCTGCCTTGCCACCACCACCGGTAGATTCACCCTTCACCCTGGTAAAATCTTATGAAAGAGTGAGAAGGAAAAATTCTGTAATGCTTAACCCAAACACCTCCACATGATCCTTTGCTTGGTAACTTGGGAGCATTCTTTTTATATAGTGTGAACATTAAACGTGACTTTATTAAAGGAAATAAGTGTTAGGAATAGCATGTAATTAAATTTTCCAGTTATTTGTGTTGTTTGTTTACTTGCTTGCTTGCTTGCTTGCTTGCTTGTAGTACTGAGGATTAAACCCAAGGCCTTTGCACTGAGCTGTATCGCCAGCCCATTTTTTGTTTTTTGAGACAAGGTCTCACTAGGTAGCTAAGTTGCTTAGGCTCTACTCACACTTGCAGCCCTCCTTCCTCAGCCTCCTGGAATGCTGGGATTTACAGGCATATGCCACCATCTCTGGGTCCATTTTCCAGTTTAACCAAGCAAAGGTTTTCTTCAACTTCTTTCCCACCACAGGATCCTAATTAAATTCTTAGGTTGTTCCCAGACAGTAGAAGTAGCAGGGTGGTGGGAGTCATTGTTATCTTAGTATATCCACTGCTCAGATATCCCAGCAGAGAACCTTACTTTCTTCTAGTCTGGTGCACAAATGTTTCCTCTTTTCTTGGATAATTGATGTGCTGGGTGATCTCCTCCCTATCCAGGGAACTGTGGTATCCGCCTCTTGAAGTTCAAAAGAATCATACAGGAGCCCTGCAGATGCCCTTGCCGGGGAAGGAAGGGGTGGGTCCTTTCCTTCCTTTAGCCTTTTGGCATCTCAAATAGGTTTATGTCAAAAGCTTTCTCTTTGCAGACACCTGGTGGTTAAGAACTCAGACTCTGGTTTAAAAAAAAAAGTACTCTAGTGTGCAAATTTTAGCACTGTTACTTGCTGGATGAGAGAGTTTAAGCATTCACTTACCTCACTGAACCTCATTTCTTCATATGAAGATCAGGATTGTTGTGAGACTTAAATAAAAAAAATGTGCAATACACTTTCTTTAGTGCCTAGTACTCGGCAAATTCTCTCGGCATGCTTTGATTATTTCTATTATTGTTGTTATCAACATCAGCGTAATCTGACTTCTTACTGCACAAAACACCACCATGGGGTTTGCAAAGTTTTTACAGTGTCAACTCAGGAACAGAGTGCTTTGGCACAGTCTCTTGGGGTGAGCATAAATCACCATCAATAAATTGTAAACACCTTTCTGTATTTCCTCTGTCAATCCCAAACTATATACTTTTTCTTGTATAACAGAAATAAAAATTGGTCCATGGTTTCTAAAGCAATGCATTTAAAAATGTTGAGGATCCTCACTTGAGGAGCCCTGCTGCTCACTGGAAATTTCCCCAAAGTTCAGCCAACACGGGACCTTCAGCTTTAAAAGCTAAGAGATGCCTCTTTCAGAGTTGGCACCATGCAATAGCAGATGACTGCTCTTTTGTTACATGTTTACTACAGTCATTGCTTGCCCATTACTCATAATAACAGGTTGAAAATAATATCAATTTGAAAACAAAAAGGCCTAAGTAAGATGAACCTTACATCCTAGTGACAGCAGAGACTGAGGCTACTTGCACAGAATCCAAATGTCTCCGAACTGTGATATGGGTCGCAGTCATTATTCTCAACACTACCAGCATTAAAGTTCTTGGATTTCTACAGTGAATAGAAATATATATATATATATATATATATATATATATATATATATAAAATATATATATATATAAGAAATCATCAAATAGTAAAGATCCACTTGAGCAAAAATATAAAAATAGTCCCTTAACAGTCAAGCAGCGTGTGCAATGCATCCCTCCAGTGTACCTCGTCATTCAAAAAGATTTCTTCATTTATTCATTTATCTCTTTAAATGACAAAAAATAAAATAAGCAAACAAAAAAGCAGAGGAGTCAAGTTATGTAATCTACACACTGGCCGCCTAACCATTTTTATGTCTTATTACAGTTTGAATTGGAAAGGAACACTCAGTCCTGGAACATGGTAATTCATCTCCTGCTTCTTTGTCTGCAGTGAGAAGTAGGAGATAGTTCGGAGAGGCATTGCCAATCAAAAAGTACATCAGAGCTGTATTGCTTCTCATTTGTTTCCTAGCAATCGCAGGACACTTCCCTGAAACCTCAGACACACGGTTGGATCTTAGAGGCTCAGTCCAGATACACCTAGAGTACTTCAGGAAAGAAAAGGCACCCCAAAAGCCTCCTCTTTTTCTTCTACGAACATGTCAGAGTTGAATAGAGTTTGTAAAACATTCTCCACCCTTGTTTGTTTCTTAATGCCGTACCAAGATGTAATCTGAATGGAAGCCAACATGAGAGACATGCTGAATATGTGAATACTGAGGAAGTGGTTTCCTTAGCAATAACAGGCATGTGAAAGTCAAAACTTCCTTTCCTTCTCATGTGACCTTTTTTTCAAAGCAATTCAGATGGAGAACAATGGAACTGAATTCCAAGCACCCACAGTATTCATGAATTGCTAAGCAATGATTTGCCAAATACCCAAATTACTCTAGGCCGCTGGAGCATATTATTAGCAAGATTGCTTTGTATTAAAAATTTCCTTCCTCACTTTGTACATCAGTTTTTCTCATTCCTACTGGTCACTTATCCACCACTCTGAGAAAACTGAGATATACAATAGTCTTTGTTAGTGATTAACACAGGGACTTTTGAATATCAGAATGTTACAAGTGAAACATTCCATACAATACTCTTAACTATTTCCTTTTTTGGATATATGAACTGTTAAATATATAGAGAAAATTTGCTTAATAGCAGAAGCTTATTTGCTCAGAATAAGTAATATAACTTGAACTTTTGGGAATTGTTTTAAGTTATTGCTCAGAAACTCTGAAATTTTTATTCTTTCTAATTACTGATTTACCTTGACCCACTCATTCTTAAAAGGGGGAAGGAAGTACAAATAGCTTGTTTTGCCTAGTCCGCAAAGCTTAAAAAGTAGTAACTTATTTAACAATATACTAGCAAGTTGGGGACTTCAGGTGACATGCTCTTTGCAATCAAGTCAATTACAGGGTTTTTGAGGGACTTAGACTAAGCTACCCTATGACCTTTTTATTTCTATCTCCATTTGGTGAATTGTGAACCACAATCACTAATGTAACTTCAATTTCTTACCATTAAAGTTCTGTGGGATAGCTCTACGGTAAGTGTTGTCAGACAGACCTAGGACCCAGGGAGCCGTAGGTCTGTGATTCTGGTATTTGTGGATTACAGGGTTTTAGAAGTTGTTGTCATACTGTGTTATTCTAACTATTCAAAAAGTGTGTAAAGGGAAGGCCAGGGTGAGGGTTGTGTCGTTGCTGCTCAGTGAAGATCAGCTTCTCTTCTCTCCGCTTGTCTCTTGCATTAATTGATGTCTTGCCTCAGTGAACCTTGGCCTGCTCCTAGTTGATAGTTCTCCTGAACTGAGTGGCCCAAAATAGATCTTTAATTTTTCAAGTCAATCTTGACTATCATCTTTCTTGACAGTAAAGAAGGAGCAAATCCTAATGAAAGTATATCTCCAGTGAACTGACTCCACAGTAGCTGTGAGATTATTTAACAAAGACAATCAGAGCTGTCCACATAATCAGTGTGATTTCTACACCTTCAGACAAAGATAGTGGAAAAAATGTTTGCAGTGTTCATTTGCCCAGCACACCTCTCTTTGTGGCAAGGACAGGTCAGGATTCTGGGAGGTTGTTTGTTAGACTGCACGTATTTCCCACAAGGAGTGTGTGCCATGTACCCTAAGTTTATATTGGGTCTTCATTTTTAGTGCGTCAATCTAATGACCTTCCTGTCCATTTTCTAACCAACACTGACTTGGGGAGGCAGCACTATGTTCCCCTACTTGACTATTCCTGTGCCACTAGGACTAAAGTCACTGAGAAACAACTTGTTTTTTCAAAACAGAACAGCCAGGGAAAGACAGTGAGAAGATGTTTTGCCAAAATGTTGAAATTGCTTGTCAAAATATTTTTAATGTTTGTTTCTGGTTGACTCAATTGGTTAGAGAAAGTTGGCTGCAGGACTTGAGAGTAACCTGGGCTAAGTCATTTAATCTCTCCAGGCATTAGAACCATGGGTTAAATCACAGTTTTTCAGATTGCATTTCATACATAGTGCCTGGGAGTTCAGTTATGCTTGGAGACAGGTAGGGAACTGATGGGAAAGATCCCTAGTGGTTGGGATTCTGGCTCCTGGGTTCAGAGTAGTTTTGCTTTTGTCTGTCTATACTGATTTAATTTGTTAAGAGTGTGCTTTGGCAGAAATGAAAAAAAAAGTTAAACGTATAGACTGGATGTTTTCTAACTTCCTTTGAGCCTTGACATTCTGCAGCTGCACAAGTACAAATTTATAGATAGTAATTCATATGAAAAGCAGTCAGCAAATAAAAAATACAATAAAAGCATGAACCACAAACTCTCTTTCATGACCAAAATCTGGAATCTTAGACTCTTTTAAGTGTCTATTTTTGCCCATTTTAAGTGTCTATTTTATTGTCGACAGTATTGGGAAAGATATCATAGATAATTCAGGAGAAATCTGCAGCAATTAGCAGAACACCAAAAAGGGCTGCTGACGCATGAGGTTAAAACGTGTGTAAATCACTCTGTTTTTCCCTCTGATTCAGAGGGGAGAAGACATTTTGTAATGCATTTTGGGTTATCTCATGTTTACCTATATTGCTAATTTCTTTTGACCTTTTTAAAAATCATCATGGACACTGTTGGGTATTCAAAGCTCTTAAAAGTATGCAACACTTTGTTGGCATCATCAGGCCAAATCAGGAAGAATGGGCACCACCAAGGGACAGAGGCAATTTTCTTCCTAACCATGTAGTGTCCTGTCATTAACTGCCAGAGTCACACTCTGTACAGCGTATTTTTTTTTGAAGGTAAATTGTTTGATACCTGTTCTCCATTATCCCATGTCTTCAGAAAAGGCTGAAAGTAAAGCAGTCAATCTTTCTGGCATGGCTTTACCCCTATTACAAAAGCTTTTGTTGAACTGTTCAAAATGGGATGCTTTGATTGTTAGCACGTTCAGCAGGCTGTGATTACAGTAATTACAGACCTGTGAAGGTCAAATTGACAAAACTGAATATAAACTGGAACTGAATATAACTGGGACAACCCACTGCACTAGTTCTTTCTGCACCCTTTGGGCTTTTTTCTTCCCATTGTTATTGTAAGAGTTGCCAAGTGGCAAATCTGTAATACAAAATAAAAATGAAAGTCATCGATTTCACAATTTGGCTTTCACTAGTTAGAATCACTGTTCAAGGAACTGAAGTGAATGCTACATTGTACTTTAGGGGCTGAGTACAACTTTGGCTTTATTACCTTTTCCCTAGTCATGGTTTGGAGTTTATGAGATGTATCTAGGTATTTTATAAATTATTTCATAAGCTTTTCATGTTTGGAGGGTTTTTCCCTCCTTTTTTTTTCCCCTCTCTCTGTAAGAGGGTAGCACTGAATTCAAAATGAACAGAATTCTTTGTTTGTTTATGCATTGTTTTGTGTGATGTTTAGTAGAAAGTTTTCATAGAAGGAGAATCTGCAAAGTTATATGAAAAGAAAATAGAATGGTCGTCCTATAATTACCTGGTCAAAGACCAGAATAAAATTACTTCTCAGGTATACTAAATACAAACTAGCCTTTCTGTTTCTTCCTTCGTCCTTAATAATAGCTTCAAGCAATAGTTGAAGTAATAATTAAGTAAAAATAGTCTATTGTCATGTATAACATGTGGAGGGAAGGAGAAAGGTAGAAAATAAATAGACATCTTCTCTACACAACAGATTATACTATTTGTGCGGTGCCAGGAAAAAGTTTAGGGTCAGGAAAAAAGCTGTGTCTGAATGAAGCCAAAATAGCAGAGGCAGATGGAAATTAATCAATTCACAAAAATCCAGATGCTTTGCCTACAGAGAGCCAACTGTCTGAATTTTGGCTGCCTGAAATTTTCATGTTTCATCCAGATGTTTGCTTTCAGGTAGACATCACTACAAATTCATATGTGTGATTTCATGATAATTTACCATATTGTTCAAAATGTTATGCGTTCCCGAGCACATGACAGAAATAAGGGAAAGGAAGTGCAAGCTCTTTTTCATGGTCTGGTTGAAACGATATTGTTAATGATTTTTTAAGGATAAAGTAATGGCTCTCATACAAAATCAGATAAACAGATGTTGTAGATTCTATTTAACTCATCAATAAACGAAGACAACAGTAAAATATTTTAGCTGGTTTAGAGTAGAAAACACACACATGCACAAAAAAACTTTGAAGTGAAGTTATAAAGAGATGCAATGTGGGTCATAATAGTCAAATATATTTTAGCAAATGCAATTACTTTTTATTTCCATGGGCAAGAGTTGTTTGCATTATCATTTTTCTGCCACTTTCAGTGTTTTAGAATAGTTCAAAGCCAATGAAAGGCACAGATAACCCAGAAAAATGCACAAAACCCTTACTAATCTGTTTTTATTTCCATTTCAAAATCTTTTAAAACAGACTTTCTTTACTAAATCAAAATTATAGGTTATATATATATATATATATATATATATATATATATATATATATATATAACAATCTCGTGGTACTTTCACTTAATATTGCATAATTTACTACTAACTAGAACACTGCCTTATGTTATTGAATTGTGCACACATCTTGCCTCACCGACTGTTTTGCAACCCCTTGTTTCTGCTGCCTTGGGGAAGGAGGAAACCCAACAGAGGGCTACAGAGATAACTAAGCACACACGCCTGACACTGTCCAGGTGCAAGCAAGAGCCATTTGTTAATCCCATACACCCACAGTCTAGTGGGGGAGGACAGCATGGCACGCAGGGCCACTCAGGGCAATCACACAGCAAAGGCGAGAAACCATGCCCAAGAGACAGGCTTTGTACTATCGAGAGAATTAGGGGCCCTTGGTGACCTTAGGAGGATATATGTGACTTGTCTGAATAATTCCATAGACTGCTTGGGAAGTAAAACATGTCAGCAGGGGATAAATAGGAACCACACCTGGTCCTCTTTAGTAGCGTTGTCTGACCAGGGGGATCCTTATCCTTTGAGGTCCCCCTGCAATCATTGATATCAAAGTAGCAGATGATACTGATTATATATTTTTTTTTAGATTTTATTTAAAGAGAAGCAAAAGCACGTAAAGGGTAGAGATAATACAGAATTCCAAAAAAAAAAGATAAACAATAAGAAATCACTAGTTAATAAATTACATATTATCCTCTTAGAAATAGTTGCTCAAGTTACAAGATTAAAGTATACAAAGTAGATATTCAAACAGTGAGAGTGTGAACAGCTACACATGCATGAATCTCTACCTGTATTTCTATCCTTTCTGTATTAGAGGGAAAAAACTTAGCAAGACAAAACAAAAAAAAATTCCTATAAAAACATGAAACCAAAAAGTCATATAAAACCACAGTACAAGGTGATCTACAATGATCACTGTGTTCCCTCTCATTATCTTCAATAGAATGTCTACATCATCAGGCATAATTGAATATAGCAGTATAATTGAGTATAGCAGTAAATAACAATATTAGTAAAATAAAACATTGTAGACAGTATAAAATTTCAAAGGCAGGTAATAATCAAACCATAGTGGATATTCTAGTGGATCTTGTCATCTTAAGTGCAGTTGCCTATACTCTCAGACTTGATACTATCAATCATAACAGCTTTGAATAAAATCTATCAATACAAAACAGCGATCCAACAAACCAGATTCGATTATGATCGGTCATGGTAAAACAGTGTAGGTTTTACAGAGATTTAGATTAAGTTAATAGGAAATTAAGGATGATTCCCGTACTATATCCTGTTATTTTCGGGATTACTGACTGTGTCCTCAAATCTAGTACAGGTAGAATGACTGGAACAGAATATAAAACATCTAAGCAGAGTAGTGTGAGTAATGTGGGTTTTAAACCCTTGTGCACTGTTAACAGTATAACGTATCAAGGCCATCTATGTTAGAGTTTCTAACTATCCTTCTCTGCCTCATTTCTGCTATGCTACTTTTCTGCCTTTGTTTATTTTCTCCTTCATTCTACTGCCCACTCATTGAGGCCTTTCTGCCACTGTTCCTAAAATCCTGGTATTTTTTTTCTCTCTCTCTAGAATGTCCTTCAGTATTCTTTGTAGGGTTGGATTGCTGATCACAAACTCCCCCAGTTCCTCTTTGTCATGGAAGCATCTTGTTTCTCCATTAATTTCTAGTGACAGTTTTGCAGGGTACATCAATCTGGGCTGGAGGCCACCTTCCTTCAGGACTTGGAAAACTTCACTCCAAGCTCTTCTTGATCTGATGGTCTGTGTCGAGAAGTCAGACATGATTCTGATGGGCTTACCTTTATAGGTAATCTGTTTCTCTTCTCTAATATTCTGTTTTTATACTGAATTTCTGGTATCTTGATTATTATATGTCTGGGTGTAGATCTGTTTTGGTTGTAGGTGGCTGGAGTTCTGTATGCCTCACACATCAAATGTCATTTTCTTTTCCCATGCTTGGGAAGTTTTCCTTAATTATTTCTGTGAATAGCCTTCATAATTCACCTGTTTGTATTCCTGCTTCTTCGTTCACATTTCTTATTCTTAAATTGTAGATTCTCTTGTCATCTTCTAGCCTTTGTATTGTTACTGCCTGTTTCCTTGTTATTTTTAAGAGATCTTTCCTTTCATGATCACACATTGCAAACTTGTCTTCAAGTTTTGATAGTCTATCCTTAGTTTCTTTTAAGGCATTTTGCCAGCTTTCAA